>KK120924.1:44673-115070 GCA_000611955.2 Stegodyphus mimosarum | reverse complement strand
CAATCCATAGAAGTTTAAAAATAAAGCCGCTTGACAGCGAAATTCTAATTTCATCTCACAACTGCTTTATGAATTGCGATAGGCACGATAACGAAGCGGTCCGCAGCATAGGAGAGTATGATTACACAGTTATTCAACGTTGTAAGCGTCCGAGAACAGGAAAGGCCTTTGACCTCTCCCCTACGTATTCTTCTCTCCTGACGTATGCAAAGCACGATTAGCAAGGTTCAAGGAAATTTCACCTTTTATTTATCTGGTCAAAATTTTTATCCTATTAGACAATGTCCCCTTTTGATGATCTAAATTCCTGTGATGATGTGGAGGTCGAATCGAATCGGTTCAATGGTTACACGGCGTTTAGTAAAGAACTACCTTTACTAGAAAACCACTTTTACAATGTGGAGGTAAAGGCGTAATTGCCTATGAACTCCGTAAACTGCACTTCCTTGATCCTTTCTAGGATTGGTCGAAGCTCTAGGCTCCGTCCACCTCTGTTACAGACTCACGTACACAAATGCTGTACTTTAGTACTGATCCTAGCTTCGCCGTTTGGCGTGGAGGTTACTCCTTTATAAGTTATCTAACCAAGCCCAAGGGCAATTTCCAAGATAGGCAGTGAAAGTCAAAGTTTTGACTATAGGCTGCCAGACTCATGCCAACTGAACTGAACTGAATCGCTAACTCCTTCAGTTAGCGAGATGTCACGATGAAGGAAGAATGCTACTGGTGATTTCTCCTACCAGGAAGGATTTCAGCAGAAATTGCTTTCATTTTCCACTGCAAATGCTATTCATCCACTTGCCATTGCTCTCACCTACAAATATGCCATTCAAGATTGTTATTGCTTATTTTCAAAGATATGCTCTTCTATTAATGCTATTGCTATCAACATAAGATATGTTCACAGTTTTTACTACAGATGCCAATGCCAGCTATTACGAACGCCGACTCGGAAGTTCACAGCACAATTGTGCAGAGGTTTGTTCCATTTTAATGGATTTATAATTTTCTTTTTAGGCCTTTAAAGGATATTAATAGATAGGTAAAGACTCTTGGGTCGCACACCTATTAATACGAATGATGACCTATGACCTATCCGAACTTGATCATAACACTAGCTCCATCCCCAGTAGTGGATACAATAGCGTGCTTAAATGATAGACCAAAAGATTCGAGGTGCTCTTCTAAGAGTTCTTGTTTTTTTTTTTTTTTTTTTTTTTTTTTTTTTTTTTTGCATCGCAACTTGCAAAAATTCTAACCAGTCCAAGATCGATGCTTTTTTGGCAGGCAGTATGCAGATTTATATTCAGGAATCTCCGGTTACCGATGCTGGTCTATTCATCCATGGTAATAGAGAATTTCTTTGATTCGGCAATATCTTTTTTAATATCATTTTTGATTTTTTGTTTTACAGTTTCCATATGGTTATGAACAAGAGCCATTACAGATTTTTCGTTGGCTGGAAGCTTCATACTCCTTAAGGACAATGATTGTTGAATAAACTGAGTGATTTGACAAATTGATAAACCATCTACTGCAGCCATTTTCGCAACAATCTCTTCAATTGATGTTTTCATTACGAAATTATCCAAAGTTTTTGTTTTTTTTAGCTGTCGTTTCTGCCTCTGGTTTGTCAACGTCAATGTTATGAACGCTGCTTAGATGACGAAGCATTGTTGACGTATTTCCATTTAAAACTGAAATTTTTATTGCGTTCATTGCAGCATGCATAATTTTGGTCTGCCTTGGCGAAATGACTCCAAACGGTTGATCTTTTGTTTTTCGGCATGATTACTATTCTACATCAATTAATTAATTTTTCTTAATTTTTTACTTATAATAGGAATATGCGTGTATTCACGGCTGTAACTCCAATAATATTAACCATTTTTACCAAAATATTGCTAAAATTTCGATTAAATTTGTGTTGAGATATTAGTAATTGCATTCTTATTGGTTAAAAGGAAGTACAGCTTTCCGTCACGTCCGATGCATTAGTAGTTTCTGTCAGGTCCGAAGTATTCCTAAACTCATTCTCATTCTTGTTAAAACATGATCTGCTTGTGTCTCTGCGTGTATTTCTCTGCGTATTACTCTGTAATAAATACTTTTTTTTCGAAACACGGCATTTTCAATGTTCAACAATATGTATTTTTTTTACTGATACTAAGAAAATCATTATTTAATATTACATACACGTTACTACTTAAAATTAAAAGCATATTGTTTTTATTGGTAAAGATTAAAAATCCTTGCATTTCTATGTACTATACTGTATGTACTGAGTATGTTCTCCGTATGACAGTATTAGACACCAGGGTCCCTGGTCAGAATAACCTACCCCCACTTATAACAAAAATTGTATTTTCACATAATATATATGCTACACTAACAATCTATTTACATATCAATAACAATATTCAATAATATATATAAATTTTTTTTAAAATAATAATAATAATAATAATTGTAAAAGTAATTAGGAACGAAGTTCCCTAGCGTTCAAGATAGGATAATAAGCTACTAGAGAGATACGCATAAGCTGTCAAGAAAGCTGAACGAGCTGGTGATGAGCTGGAAACAAATGAACATACATATATAGAAACATAAGTGCACTCAATTGGGGCTAGCACAATAATAGTAATATTCGAATACATGGTAAAATAATACAAAAATTAAAAAGCCAAGTGCAGCAGGGAATCAATGCTATGCATGAGGCATTTTATGCAATGCAGAGTAACTAAATAGAAATATACATACATTATAATACAATAGTAATTTAAATACAGCACAACTGTAATAAGCTAAGTAATGCCTGGTGCAAAGATATGCATAGGTCTCTCGGTCGAAGTAACAACATCATAATTATAATCAATGCTAAGAGGATTTCCAGTATTTAGCTTGTTAGCATGAAAATTTCTAGCTAACTTACAATAAAAAGTTTTCAAATAATTAATACCAAGCTCAGCATGGATACGACTATTTCTTATATACCATGGAGAGTTAGTAATTTGTCTAAGCAAACAGTTTTGGGTAGTTTGCAATCTTTTTCTACCTGACTTGAAAGAATAAGCCCAAACCGGGCAAGCATAACTTAACATGGGACGTAAAATGGATTTGTAAATGAGTAAATTGTTATCTATAGATAATACACTGTTCCGAGCAATTAAGGGGTATAGTATAGCTTTACGAACTCGGAACTTCTGGATATGTGTTATGTGTGGGGTCCATGAAAGATTTTTAGTGAGGATCACCCCAAGATAAGGGACCTGCTTAGCCCAGGGGATAGGAGTGCCATAGAACTTGAGTTGTTTCTTCACCTTCCTTTTTTTGGTAAAAAGAATAGCTTGCGTTTTTTCAACGTTCACCTTTATTTTCCATTGTTTGAGCCAAATCTCAAGTGTGTGAATGTAATCTTGTAATCGTTGGATGACTGATCCAAGAAATGCATTTTGGGTTAGGACCGCTGTATCATCAGCATACATGGCTAGTGTAATGTTGGGTGTGGCAGGTATATCATTCACATAGATATTAAATAGTGTGGGTCCCAAAAGGGACCCCAGCAAGGACCTCCCTTTGTGTTGATAGTGTATTTGAAACGTGAACGACAAAGTGTCTACCGGTTAGGTAGGAATTTAGTATAGTTATGATGTGATCTGGTAAACCCAGATTGTGTAGTTGTAGGTGAGTGCTTTCAGCCACACACGGTCAAAGCTTCGCTACACCAAGGAAGAGTCCACCTGCGATTTTTTTATTCTTCATTCCTTCACATATAGTTTTCACCACACGATATAGTTGATGAGTTGTTGACAGCTTGGATCGGAACCCGAACTGACTCGGCATTAATATATGCTGTTCTTCTAGATGAGTATTTATCGGGCGGAAAGTATTTATCCGGAGGCTGTACGATGTGGGGTCACTTGCAGGCTTCTTGGGCTTTAGAATTGGAGTTATTTTTGCCAGCTTCCACTCAGTAGGAAAGTAGCTCCATTTGAAAATTGTGTTAAGTATTCTCACAAAGTAGAAGACTGTCTTCTTAGGGAAATGTTTTATCATTTCGTTGGTGACTCCGTCAATCCCCGGAGCTTTCTTCTTTTTCAGTTTTTTGATTTAGTCGAAGACCTCTGATGGCATGACTGAAAGTGTGTTGTTTGCGTGTGGATCTGGAGTGAATGTGGAATGAAAGGTATTAACCAGAGTTTCTGTTGTTGTGAGTGCGGAACTGAGATTCCAGATGCTCAGCTGAAAGTTCTGCTTTCTCAGCTCCTGTGTAGTGGGTCCTGTTAGGCCCTTTAAGGGGCGGAATGTGTCTGTAGCATTTCTTATATTTCTTTAAGGCCATCCACAGAGAGTTATCCTCTGTGGTAAGCGATTCTAAATATTTGGACCAGTCGAGTTGTGCTTGTAAGTTAGTATGAGATTTGACCGCGTTGCACAGCTGATCGAATCTTCTTCATGATGGATGTCGTCTGGATGCCTAGAGCGTTGAAACTCACGCCTGGCGGCGTTCCGCTGTTTAATTAATTCTTTCAGTTCCTTTGATCTGTACCTTTTGGAGTGCTTAATCTCCTTCTTTGCTGCAGCGTATGCATTTTGAATTGCAGTAGTAAACTCCTTGACCAAGCTGTCAATGTCAGTCCCCGAATGTATCGTTGGCAATGTGTATGGTATGTTGTATAGAGCTTTGGTAAATACAGGCCACTCAGTGGTAAAGAGTATTTTGTCTGATGTGGTATAACTGCTAATATCCAGAATTAATCGAACAGGCAGGTGATCCAATGAAAGTTCATCGAACACTGATTCATCCAGCGGAACACTGGTATACTTCAGAATGAGGAAGTTAATTATGCCTGTCGAATTAGCAGTAAACCGTGTTGGGGTTTTCGGAGCCGCTATTTGTAATCCCGCCATTGTGTTGGCCAAGCTGTAGATTACTTTTCCTAGGGCGTTTGAATTATAGCAGTTCCACTCGCGGTGTCGTGCATTTAGGTCTCCACCTAGAATGACATGGGTTCCAACTTGTAAGAGTAACTTTAAGTCATCTAAGACTCTTCGTGGGTCACTTCGTGGGGGTATATAGGTGGAGATTAAAAGTGTATGTTGTGGATGTGTTGGTTGTGAGTGCAATAGCTGTAGCCTCTACGGCTGAAAGCTGTGGCAATGAAACGGGATAGTGGGGAATGCAGCGCTTGACAAGGAGTATAGTGCTCCCTCCGTAGTTGCGACTATCAATCCTTGGTGTTATATCGATAAACACAGTAGTTGGCAACATAGACTGGTATGGATGGGCTAAGCCCGTGTTCTTGTAGGAAAAGCATATCGGGGTTGTACTCATTTACAAAATCCCTTAGTTCATTAATTTCCTGGGATAAACCATTCGCGTTCCATGTAAACACATTAATAGATTTGTACAAGAAATTATTCATTATTTACACAGTTAGATTCCATGCATATCTCTTCAAAAATATTAAATAAAACAAAAAGTTTATCAATAGGGTTATCTGCACCCTTTATCTCCAGTAATCTAACAGAGATGCGTTTAAAAATAGACATAAATGAAGAACCGTTAAATAAATTCTGCACTTCTTTCATAAAACTAAACAATTCGGAAAAGCATGAATTATTATTATTCTTATGTACAGACTTAACAGAAGTATTACTAACATTTTTGACATAATTTACAGTATTTACATTGCTGTCCTGAATATTCACAGGTTGAATAACAGTAGTTTTCGGCACAGAGGATTTACCTTTGGCCGCATTAGCATAAGAAAGTCCTGGGCGGACAGCAGCCGCTGAACTGGTAGTTTGATTTGACACAGAGCGCCCTTGACTGTTTACATTATTAGTTAACTTAGGAAATTTCGGACAACCCCTATAGTTGGCTGTGTGCCCTTCAGATTGACAATTACAGCACTTAGTAGTTTCGACCCCTTTAGATATACAGTCTGTGGTTTTGTGCGGGCCGGCACACTTTACACAGCGAGGCTGTAATTTACAAAGCTCAGATGCATGGTGGAAGTGTTGGCAGTTGTGACACTGCACAACACCTCCCTTAACCTTATATTTCACAATTTCCACATAAAAATAAAGCATAAATTTTACTTCATAGATTTTTTCAACACCTGGAATATTCTCTAGCTGCACTTGGAATAGTGGCATAGGAGCTTTTGATCTTAAACGATGCATTTGTGAAATGTTTCGTACTTGGAAACCCAAGTTCTTAAGCTCATCAGAAATATCATCCACAGGGCAGTCGATGGGGAGTCCCCGGATAACAACTTTTACTGGTCTTTCATTTTTATTCATAATTAAATAGTGATCAATTTTGTTTACATCTAAATAGCGGGTGATTCCGCGATGATCTTCAGTGGTTTTAGGAAATATTTTCAAGAACTTCCCAGAAACTCGCCCGGCGAAGTTTAACTCAGTTTCAACACGCAATTTTTTAAGAAAGTCAATATTTAATCGGCGGTTTCACCATAATTGGTTTCACACGAGGTAATTGAACCTCTACCTCGGCCATATCTACATTGTTAGAATTATCATCATTGTTACTACTACCATTTACACTTCCATTTTTATCAACATTATTATCATTTTTATCTCCAGTTAAACTATCAAATTTATTTTGCACTGGAATTTCTACATTACATTTAATTATCTTACTTGGACGGGCCGCGTTTCGCGGTAAAATAAATCCATCCTCATGACGTTGAACTTGCCGTTTAGATTTTTTAACAGCCTCTCGGCCGAGATTTTACATTTTCATTTTTTTCAGATATAATTTCAATATCATCATTCATATTTTTAGCAATATTTGCATTACAGACATTGGCGGCAACAAATTCATCTCTTTACCAAAACAAGTTCCAACACTGTTCTGGTAAAAGTATTATTTTACTGTATATATTTATAATCCTTTTATTGTTTAACTTTACTTATCCGTAATACAATTACAAAAGTTTCAGTTTTTATGTACTTAAAAAGGAGCAGTTTTATGGCACAAATAAAATGTCTTCTAGGATTTTTAAGAAATATGTTGACAAATAAATTAAAAATATAATGCAGAACGAAAAACATTTTGCATGTACAGAGCTCGAAAGCCTGTCGGGCTTTGATTCGAGTACTCGAAAATGACCAAAAAATATCGAGTATCAAGTTCGAGCCTAAGCTCGTTCCAAACTCTACCTTTGAAGGCTTTTGAAATGTTAATGTCCGGGTTAGAGTGAAATTCGCACATTGTAGCTCTTTCTCTCGCGTTTAGATTTGGTTTCAAAGGCTTACTGTTGAATTTCACATTATGGACGATAAGATGCATAATAATTTCTTTTTGTTTATCTGAAAGTTTACTGAATCTGAAAGCTTTTTCGATAGGAGCCAAAATCTTTGGAATCGAAGGTTTTGAGGTTAGACAGAAGTTAAAATTATATTGCAGAATTTTCTCTTGTTCTTCTGATACAATAACACTTGAAATATTAACTATTGGCTTTATGTTTACAATGGGAAGATTTTTTGAACTACTTAAATTGGAAGACTGTGAAAGAAGGTTTTGGAATTTAAATGAAAGGGTGTTTTTATGACGATCAACTTCATTTTTAGTTTTGAACTAGGACTTTTGTTCAATGGTAGTGAATTTTGGATATGAATTAGCAAGTTCCAGAAGAAGCTTATTCGGCGTGTTATTTTAACCGAAATCACTGAAACTGATGCTAGTGTATAAATTGCTGCTGTGGAATTAGTAGCACTGCGTGTAAGTTTGGATTTGCACACCTTTTGGTAATGGCCCTTTACTGCATCCCTAGCTGGGCAAACACTCCGTAAATGACGGTCTCTTCCACAAAAGAAACATTTTTTGAAATGAATAGGAGTAAATACTACCAATTGTTCATTATTGTCATTTTTACTCTCAAACTGTTCAACAGCAGCTACCGGTGCTGAGAAAGATGTTAAATATGAGGCAGAATGATGTTCAGCAAGCTCTAGTGCTCTAGCTTGGTCACAAGCTTTTTCTAATGAAATACTGGCATTTTCTAATAATCCTTCTCGAATGTGCGGATTCTTCAAACCTCGGATGAACGCATCTCTAATTCACTAATTTGTATATTCCTCAGCAGTAACAGACTTAAATTCACAATCCTTGCTGAATTGTTTTAACATTTGTAAATACTCATTTTACAGACTCGTCCATCTGTTGAAATCTAGACGCTAAACAGTGCCGGGCAAATATTTCATTTCTTTTAATAACGCACAATGAATCTAGAACATTAATTGCATTAGCATACGTTTCTAAATCATTAATATATAATAGATAAACACTTGCAGACACGAAATTACATAACAGTTGTAGTTTTCTTTTCTCAGTTGCCCTCTTCACTTATGTGGGGAAATTTGAAAAAGCTCTTTCCCAGTGATGTGTGGTCAAAATCAAATGTATCTGGTTTCAAAAGGGTTCCCATTTGAAAGAAAGAAAGAAAAAAAAAAGCATAAATTAGTTTTAGTTGATTAAATTGTTGTAAATATAGTAAATAATTTTCTTTAAGGAGCTCAAATAAAGCTTTAATCAACTAAAACTGCACATAAAACAGAACACCAAACGCTATATTTTGAAATTATGAGTTAAAGAATAATTGTTGTCATTCCATGTAGTATAATTTTAGAGCGGCCAATAATATTAAATAATAATACCACATCAAGTTTCGATATTTATCAACGTTTTCTAGACATTTTGTTACTTAATTTGTAAAAACGTTAAAAAGCAATCTAAATCTAAAACATATACATATTTTCGAGTTTCGGAAAGAGGTGGAGAAATGATCTAGCATTAGTGAAAAGGGTGCATGGGGCAAAACAGGTTGAGAACAGATTTTCTGGACCATCTTTCTTAAGGATCAAAATTGAACATCACTTTTTTCTTGTTTTCATTAACTAGTTTGCTGCACTATACGATTACGATAAGAGTTCTATTAAAACATAACGTATATAATACAAATTCTTTCAAAAGAGTACGTAAAAATGATGGAGTGTGTTAAAACCCAAACAGGGTAAAATTTTCTAATTTATGATGCCAAGTCTCTTAGATTGAACATTGTCTCTAAAAATGAAAATAAGCAATTAGTTTTCCAATAGATTAACTGTAGGTAAGGTTAGTTGAATATCGTAGAGCACACGAGGGCTATGTGCCAAAAGGGTGGACTTTCTGAGGAAGACTGGCTCATATTTACGTTAAACACTGGAAAAGCACGAAAACCAACTACAAAGATAGCTCATACGCCTGGGTTCGACGCCAAGACGAAACATCATTATTCAACAGTCGTTAACCTCTGGGCCATTCGTGGGACCTCAATTACATGTAAGGGGAGTATTCTTATAAATTTAGAAAATTAATAGTAGCCTGCAGTGGTTTCCATCGAATTAAACTAGATAAGAAGACAAATTACAATCCTCTCTAGGTTCGGCACACGCGAACAGTAGGTGTGGTCGTCTTAGAGAAGTGAAGTTCAGTACTAGTGTTTCTCAGAAATAATAGTTATTCTCAATAGTTATAGAAATATTTTTAATAAAATAATATTTAGTCTTAGATGTGGCCATTTTAGGTAGGTGGTCATCATGACAGGGTTTAGTGTATTTTGAATAGGAAGATTAATCAATACAATAACACTGAGGAATAATTTGTAGCACATTTTCTGCTGAGGCCGGTTTTAGAGTTAAATAAGCATGCTGACTTCAAAACTGTAGTTAGTTTCTTCTAACACGTTAAGTTCAGTTCAGTTCAGTTGGCATGAGTCTGGCAGCCTATAGTCAAAACTTTGACTTTCACTGCCTATCTTGGAAATTGCCCTTGGGCTTGGTAAGATAACTTATAAAGGAGTAACCTCCACGCCAAACGGCGAAGCTAGGATCAGTACTAAAGCACAGCATTTGTAAATAAAGATAAAAGATGAGCCTCCAAAATCAACAAGCATCTAATGCCGCTGAGCTGATGGCAAAAAATAGTACCACAGCAGTGAAAGATTGAAAAATGAAAATATTATGTGTGAAAATATAATGTGAGAAAGAGAAAAATTTAAGATATAATTTGGATTTTAAGGAAAAATGTGGAATACAAGAACAAATTTGAAAATAGTTAAAGAAATAAATGAGAGTAATAGCACAGTTAAGTACAAAATTGGAAAAACCAGCTATAAATGACGTAATTCAGGCAGTAAAATGTACATAGTTCAAGCTCCAAGTAAACAAAGTTCAGCTTAACATTGGTGAATAGTTCATGTATCATTATACACTGTTATGTTTCAAATAAATGATGAAAATTATTATGAATACTTTGTAAATTATCGATTTCACAGTAGCGAAGTGATGATCATAAAGTAAACATGATAAATATTGTTCATTGAGCTTTGTCATATCCAAAGTCCTATCTGTGGGAACTTACAAAGTCTCTATGATAAGAACACTGTTACATTAAACACAAAACTCAGTCACATTTGAGCTTTGCAAAAAGTTCTTGTTTAGAAAAACAAAGCCCAAAGTGAAATCAGATTATATACAAATATGTACACTATATACAGTCACCACTTCACATTGTGAAATTGTCATAATCCTTTGAAAAAAGAAATCTAAGATACTCTACATTTTTCAAAACTTTCATTATTGCGGTATTTCCAACAATAATCGCCAATGGGCATATCGCGTCATTTTGCAGGTAAACCTGCTTGCAATTTCCAGAAGTTTTTAACATTCTCGGAAAGAGAAGTTAAATTTTCTCGAAGGTTACAGCTTTAAAGTCTAGCAGATAATCCTGTGGTTCTCTTGATATAATAAGAGCCATTTGCTTCTGTCATAAGATTTTAAGCAAATAGATTTACTCTACAGGATGAAAATTATACGTTGAGCAATAGCAAACCACAGAAAAATTCCCTGAATCATCCGAACTTCTCCGGTTGTGATGAGGGGTCTCCAGCGGTATATCGCAAGTGAGGAAGAAAAAACAGGTTAGACTATTTCTTATAAGGTCCATTCTCGTGCTAATGCTTTGTAACTACCTAGAATAGTGTAAGCGAACCTGTGGCACGCAAACCCATTTTGGGTGACACGCATTTCCAGAGTAGTCGACTAAGACAAGAAGTTCCATAATATCACAATATTTGTCTCTTGCACCGGCCTCGTCATTTTTAACAAACATGTGCTGCGCCTCAAGTCCTTTGAATGTGTTCTTGGCAGACGGATGACACGAATGATTCTATGTTACACGGCACCAGAATTAAACTAAAGTGTTTCTGAATTTCAACACGCCGAGCTCAAAGGTTTCGTCATCACTGATCTAGAAGGTGTTGGTAGAGTCGATGCCACTAAGCTCCTCCCATTAGCTCGGAAACCCGACTACACTCGAATGGCACGCAGTACCAAATATATACACTCACTTCCAAAAGTTAAGCACGGAGAGGAAAATGCTAATTTCCGGAAGCCAATCAGAATTGAAGACGATGCAATTCGCTGCAGAGGTAGATGGAAGTATGTAAATATGTTAGGTATCAGCCAATAGCGCTTTCATGTCAAGAAATATGCAAATAAGGCAGTCTTATAAGAAGGCAGCTTTATGAAGGGTTACAGAAGTTGATTGTAAGTGCTGATAGAAGGTGTTTAAAACTTTCGTACAATGTTTTCAAGACATACGTGTTTCTATGACTTCCAGAAGATGAATGGAAGATTCTGAGCGCGGCGTGCTGTGGGGCGCATTGAAGCAGGACAGTCGATGACAGATGTTGCTCTTTTCTTATGCGTTCATTATTCTGTAATTTCACGTTTATGGAAACAATTCCAAACCACACAGACACTTGTCCGAAGGCCCGTAGCCGGTCGCCCACGGGTACAACCCCCGCGGAAGATCGATATATTGCTATTGTAGCCAATCGGAATCGCAGAGCGACTACACAGATGTTGTTCTTTTCTTCGGCGTTCATCATTCTGTAATTTCACGTTTATGGAAACAATTCCAAACCACACAGACAGTTGTCCGAAGGTCGTATCCGGTCGCCCAAGGGTTACATCTCCCGCGGAAGATCGATATATTGCTATTGTAGCCAAGCGGAATCGCAGAGCGACCTCCACACGTGTGACATCTATGTTTACAGCGTCCATTGGTAAGGCGATATCTGCAGTTACTGTACGCCGAAGATTAAATATGAGTGGACTGTACGCTCGGGTACTCGAGTTTGTGTTCCTCTATCCGTCCAATCAAGAGAGGCACGATTACAGTGGTGCCGGGAACGTGTCAATTGGAATGTGTCTGACTGGGGCAACGTCATGTTTACTGATGAGTGAAGACTGTGAGTCAGAGCGACCTCCACACGTGTGACATCTATGTTTACAGCGTCCATTGGTAAGGCGATATCTGCAGTTACTGTACGCCGAAGATTAAATATGAGTGGACTGTACGCTCGGGTACCCCGAGTTTGTGTTCCTCTATCGGTGCAATCAAGAGGGGCACGATTACAGTGGTGCCGGGAACATGTCAATTGGAATGTGTCAATGACTGGGGCAATCTCATGTTTACTGATGAATCAAAATTTGCTTTGGACCCAGATGACAAGCGAATAAGGATATGGGGTGAACAACGAACACGCAATCAGTCCCAAAACATCACCGAGCATCACGTATTCCGAGATGGAAGCGTTACGTTGTGGGCATTAGGATACCGCACCGACATGCACATCTTTACATGGGGTTCTTTGACGGCTGTCCGGTATCGAGATGAAGTCCTATAACCCATTGTGAGATTGTACGCTGCAGCAGTTGGCCCTACTTTTATTTAATGGACGATAACGCACGTTCCCATAGAGCTGACATCGTCGATGACTACCTGGAGAGTGAAGGGATTGCGCGTATGGCGCGGCCAGCATATTTCCCCGACCTTAATCCCATTGAAAATCTTTGGGATGCTATCGGCCGTGCTGTATCTTCGCGTTTCCCATCTCCAGACACTCTTATTAAGCTGGAAACTGCTCTACAAGAAGAATGGCGACTACTTAATTCTGCGGTGGTTGACCACCTAATTGAAAGCATGGTCACAAAGTGTAAACTTTGTATACAGATGAAGGGAGATCACATACCCTATTAATGTCCTTTTTTTCATTTTATACTGTTTATTTTCACTTTATGCATAATTCTGTTTAAGTCTCCAGTATGTCATTATGTCTTAACTTACAAAAATTTAATACTGTTTTCATTTCTGTATATAATTACTGATTTTGTTTATGCATAAATATATATGCTACTTTCCTGTCGAATTTTGTGTCAATCAAAGCAGTATTTGTTGACTTTTTCGCATTTTACATCTTTGTGCTTAACTTTTGGAAGTGAGTGTATATATATAAATTGAAATATATAACTGCCTCAACGGTATTTATGCAACAGGGGACCTACCGCTCGCGAATCATTATCAAAACTAAAGAAACTAATTAAATTACCATACTAAACTGCATGAAAACCAGCAGCATATTAATAAACAAAGAAAGTACACGTACTTTTATCACATTACCAAATTATTATATTAAATTACACAAGAAGAATGCACTTATGCGGTCCTGAAGGGGGCCCATCATATCCCTCGATGATCGTCATTGTATAAGGGGCAGTTGAATGAAAACGAGACAGACAATATAACGAGCATGGCGCGGAATTTGGTAACTCAGGTAGATCTGTGTATAGAAATGCTCGCTATTGAGTATTAGGAAGGAACGGCGCGAACGCTTACCGCTGTGTCATTTGTCTGTTAGACGCGCTCGAAGTGGGGTCAGCGAATAGTGTGTGCACCCGCTATCACTAGAGGCCGAGGAAGAGAACAGCGTGCTATAACGCGTTTTTGACTGCGGAAGGAAGTGAAATTGATGCCCAAATGTCTGCTGTGCGTGAGGAATACAGTATCTCACATGTGCGCGTGTTTGAATAGAATAAACGATATCGAGAAGTCGGATGTTACTGAAAGATCATAGTCGGCCAGGACAAGCTCATCGTGTCATTATCCTCCCCCATATCTTGCTACGGTGGATGCTGCCGTCAGAGACCGACGGCGGACAGTGGAAGACATTCGGGTCATGTTGGGCATTCATCACGGTACTGCTCATGCTATCTTGACAGAGCATCTGAAGTTGCAAAAAATCTGTGCGCAGTGGGTTCCCCCACAGCCTGATGGATTAACAGAAGTTGAACAGAATGTCGACATCATAGCAGCACCTAGAACTGTATCACGATGAAAAATATCTTTTCTTGTCCGGTATTGTCGCGGGAGATGAAACTTGGTGTCCTCATTTTTAGCTGGAGAGTAAGCGTCGGAGTCAACAATGGAAGCACACGGGTTCACACCCACAGAAAGAAATCTAAAGCCGTGCACGTCAGCTCCTGGAAAGTTACGGTGTTTTTTCTGACTGCAAGGGTTCGCTGCTCATTGATTTTCTGAAAGACAGCACCACAATTAACGCATTGTGCTACGTGAAAACTTTCCAAAAATTGAAGCGCGACATCAAGTGCAAACGCCCAGGAAAGTTGACGAACGGCATCATTCTGTTGCAGGATAATGCTCGCCCACTTGTTGCCATGGTTGTTAAGATTACGCTGCAGAAGTTTCGTTGAGAAGCGTTTACACAGCCTCCGTACTGTCCAGATCTCTCCTCTTGCGCTTTTCATATTTTTGAAGCCTTGAAGAAAGACATTTGTGGTCATCGATTTGCTTCAGACGAAGGGGTATACGCCTGTGTACAATCATGGTTCTGTAAGCAACCCAGAACATTCTTCCATGATGGCATTGACCGTCTCATCTCGCAGTGGGATAAATGTATGAACAGTTAAGGCGATTACTTTTGAAATAGAAACAGTTTAATTTTGTCCACCTGTTTCGTTTTCATTTGCCCCTTTAAACGCATTAAAAATGTAATTCAAACTATCTTATTTGGCATCTGCCATCTGAAACAGTCCTATTTCTAATTTGTCAATAGACATTTTACAACTATTAATCAGATATAAAACACCACGGATAGCTAAACCTATTTTTCATTCATACAAACAATGCCTCGATGTTTCTCAACATGGCCAGTAAAGTGTTCTCATTGTTCACAGATCGCCACAATAATTTAATAAGTTGATAGACAGCGTCACTCGTATTGTTGTTCTCATGTTTCGTACAATTTTTTGTTTAAGATTTCAGAGGCTAAGGAAGGTTCTATTGTATGTTACTGATTTCTTTTGTCGGAAGGACGGGGATGACTAAGGTGAGTCACCTTGAGGTAAGCAAGGCCAAATCAATTAATTCATATTAGAGATGGACGATCCGCTCCGGAACCGATTCACTTTACTAAACGAATGATCAGCGTTCCGGCGAAAACGGAACAGCAATTCTTTAACAATTCACCAAGAGCTGTTGTTGGGAAGCGTGCCAAGAAGTTTAATTTCCTCTTAATGTAAACAGTAGCATTCTTTCCTTTATTACTTACCGAAAACGTCTCTGACCTATTTTTTATATGTGTCCCGGTCGTTATGTATGTACTTATGTGTGCTTTTGGTTTGCTTGTGTTGCATCTAGTATTTTAAAAAGGAACATTAAATACACCGACGCATCTCAGCGAAACTCAGTTCCCCCCCTTTGCAAATGGGTGGAGTTCTTTCTTCCCATCTGGCAGTGCGAGGATCTGTTTAAAGTACGTATATTATAGGAACCAGTTCCTTTGATTCCCAGCTGTTAGCGCTCTGGCACTAAT
Organism: Stegodyphus mimosarum; assembly: GCA_000611955.2. Taxonomy (NCBI): domain Eukaryota; kingdom Metazoa; phylum Arthropoda; class Arachnida; order Araneae; family Eresidae; genus Stegodyphus; species Stegodyphus mimosarum. Next base: position 99,321 of record KK120924.1, on the reverse strand, counting down.
CGCAGATCTGGGTCCTTCGGAGTCGTCATTTTCATGGCTCCTGCTCTAGCTGCCGATCTGATTCCAACGGAGACTTCATTATTTGCTCTTTCATCGCTCTTGCTCTAGCCGTAAATCTGGATCCTGCGAAGTCTTGATTACTTTCTCTTTTCGCTTCCTCGGAGCTGTTCCTTTGAGTTTCATTTCGATTCTTTGAATACTGTGTCTAGGTATTACTGTAATATCTATGTAAAATAATAAATTATATTTTTATTTATTTACTTATTCTACTACCGTCTTGTAATTAAGAACTGTGAGTTTCTCTTTAATCTTGTTTAGAATTAGTATATACACTGCTGAAAAGTGAAATTGCAACACCAAGAAAGAATACTCGTAGCGTCATGCAAACTGGAGGATCGAGAGTTGTGAGATGGACATGCAACTGATTAAAAAATAGACATATAAAATCATTATAAACCAATTTATTCAGTGTCTCATGTGGCCACCTCGGGCCGATACCATGTGGCCACCTCGGGCCGATACATGCCACCCCAAACCATAATGCCCGGTACAGAACCGGTGTGACGCTCGCCGAAATGGGCTGTTTCATAACGTTCTCCGCGTCGACGGCAGTCTTTCCTCCAGAGACAGAAACGAGATTCATCCGTGAACAAAACCCGATGCCATTCGATGGTCCACGCACTATGACGCTGACACCACACCAGGCGTCTAGTCTTGTTTTCAGCAGTCAATGGTACCCCTGTGGCTCGTACCCGTGAACGTAAGAGTACTTCAGGCAATCTGTGGCGCATAGTTTGGGTGGACTTAAATCTGTTCCTGGAGGCAACCTGCTTCAGATGTCATGTGACGTGGATAAAGAGTCTCCAATGGTTGACCGTCGAATACGCCGGTCTGTGCGTCCTCACGTGCACCTGTGCGTCCCCCTTCCTCTTCGACAGCACCTACACCTTCCTGAATCCATCGTGTGATGCAGCGTTGGATGGCACTCACGTTGTACCCAACACGAGTGGCTATTGTGCGCAGCGACAAACAAAGTTCATGGAGTTCGATAATACGGTCACGTTCCCGGTCGTTAACTGACGGTATTGAGCTCGCCGACGTCTCAGAGGCATTTGCTATGCTTTTTTCTAAAGTCTTCAATGCTCGGTAAACCCTCAGATGCTGTTTATAAAAAGAGAAAGTGGCTGACTTTTATAACCCGCATATGCGTACCTCGTGGTCCAATGCGTGCGTGACTTATCATTTACATATCCACCTCCCAACTCTCGCTCCTGAAATTTCTATGCGCATTCTTTCTTAATGTTGCAATTTCACTTTTGAGGAGTGCATTTATAAACATAAAAATTTTTCCATCTAATGTATTTTTTCAAGGTTGCAGAACAAAATGTGGACCCTACCACATAGAAAAACCTCGCGCGATATTTGGCATCATTTTGTCAAATTAGATGTATTTAAAAAAAGGGGGTATTACCAGCAGACAATTTCCAGTTCTCTGGAATCTGCCTCCAATCTAGAAATTTATTTTTACAGAGTGCTTTGTAGTAGCAAAAAATCAATTATAGTAATAAAATAATGCAATCTTTAACAAAAGTGAGTTTAGTTTTCATTATTTCTTACCTTTTAGCATCTTTTTTGTTACAGAATTTTATTGCTGTTCTATGTAGAAAGGCCTTTCTTTAGGAAATCTCAAAAGTACAATTCAAAAAATCAGTCCAGAGTGACCCGTTTGGTTGAGCTGATCCCACGCCTTGTTCAATTCTTTCTGCCCCCCCCCATCTTTGCACAATGCTCTCCATCCACGCCTGTTCCGAGCGCATTCATCAAGTTCGAGGTGAGTTTACATTTCTCCGAGCGACCTGCAGCGTCTCGAACTGAGTGAAAGGATATGTAATCTGACAGATTATTTACACCGATCACAGCGAACTGACAACTCGCCTCCGTTTGTATACAAAGTGGATACGGACGCGGCAGTTGCAGTGCTTGAAGTTTGCGAAGCAGTTTTTAACGAATTAATTTCTGTTCCCGGAAAAAAGAAGCAAAGGAAATGGGTACGTGACTTGGTAGCTCGCCGTGATAAATTAGGAGCATTAAAGCAACTTTTAAATGAACTTCGAAGATATCCAAAGTTAAAAAACTTCATCAGAATAGGTGGATAGTTTGAAACTTTATTGGAAATGGTCCCTCCACTTATTCAGAAAGAAAAATAAATACGTCCTTTCGAGATGCTTTGCCAGCAAAATTAAAACTGCAGATAGCACTTCGGTTTCTAGCGACGGGTAACTCCTACAGTTCTCTACAATATTTGAAATCTCAAAATACACAATCAGCATACTTATTCCAGAAGTGTGTGAGGCCATTTTCTATATCTGAGGTTGAGCGAAAATAATCTTTTGCTTGAGTTCTCCAATTCCAATATCCAATACCCTCAAATTTTAACATGTTAATATCTTCATAAGTTCCCTGTCGGTGATTTTTATCTTAATACGTCCGACTGATCGTTTGTAAATAAAATCTAATTTGTTGTTCAAATAAAAAAGAAAGTTTATAAGCAAAATTTCAAAGTTTTATATATTTTATTTGCTGTAATTGGCGATGAGTAAAAACTGGTTTTTCGAAATTTATATCAACAAAATAAAATGTTTGCCATTTCGTTTTTTCAATTAAAAACTATTTTATTGGGTATTTGAATAACAATTTGTTTTTTGATTAAAGAAAATTCAGAAATAAATATATTTAAAATAAATGTTTTGAATCCGATACCCTAATTTAATTTTTTTTTTCTGCAATATCAAAAACCTACATTCATTCTGATCAGTAGTTATACCCACGTTATATTTAGGTATTAGTATACAGGCACCTATGAATGCTACAATTATGTTTAATCATTACGACATAATTCACGCAGCAAAAGATGACAAACTCATCCGAAGAAAAAAGATTTAACGACACCCTAAAAAAATCTGAAAATAATAGCAACTACATTAAACTCAATGTCTTAACCTCATCGCAAATTCATAATTGCTCGATTTAATCCTGTATTGCATTACTTAAAAGTAAAGGATTTTTATGTTCCCCCACTCGGATGATTTCATCAAACGTTATAAAGGTGCCGACACCTTTACGCAAGTAGACAATTTGCATTCTTCAAGATTCAGACTTTCACATGGTTCTACCAGCAACTTTAATGAGATTTGCCTTTTTCATAACACTGAACTTCATAAAGGTTACGGTTGCATTTGGTTTATGTCTTGGCGAACGGTGGTCAACTTGAAAAAAGATGCCGGCACCTTTGCACATGTTGGCGACCGTTTGCTAAGATTAAAACCTTCACATGGACGTTGCTTTCTTCACGTAACTAAACTTCATAATGATGCCGGCACGTTTGCATCATTATGGCACGGCCCCCATGCATCTTGACAAACGATGGGCAACCTGAAAAGTACTGGCACCTTTATCAAATCGCCCGCGCTGGTTAGGCTAACCTCATCTGCCCCTGACAACGCTTATATGATTTTACAGTCCACAAGTCTTAAAAAGCATTGTTATATAGAACATACTGATAAATTCAAATTATTTCCTAACTCAAAGATGATGTAAATTCCAAAATATACACTCACGTTTGTGAAAATTGCAACACCAAGAAGGAATCGTCATAATTGAATGCAATTTAATACACAGTTGAGTGGTAGTGGTACAAATAAATGATTAAATGTTCAAAGCAAACAAACAAGAACAAGAGATCAGAATCAGTATTTTGTGTGGCCACCACGCGCCGCAATAAGTGCTGCTACACGAAGTGGCATGGAGTCAAACAAAGTTTGAATGTCTGACTGAGGAAGAGCATTCCATATCGTTTGTACGCGTACCCAAAGTTCGTCTGCAGACGCAACAGGACGAGGATCACGAGCAAGACGCCGACCAATGACATCCCACACATGTTCAATTGGCGACATATCCGGGGAACACGCAGGCCAAGGAAGAAGCTGTACCTGCTGCGCTGCAAAGAAGGATTTAACAATCCGAGCAGTATGAGGGCGGGCATTGTCCTGTTGAAATACAGCGCCTGGCAAGCTTTGAAGGAAGGGAACAGCTTCGGGCTGTAGAACTTCACGGATATACCGGTTGCTGTTCAGATTGCCCACAATTCGTAGCAATTGAGATCGTCTATGATATGCTATGGCGCCCCAGACCATAACTCCGGGTGTTCGTCCACTGTGGCGTTCGATAATGCACTCCGGAAGGTGGCGTTCACCGGCATAGCGTCTGACACGAATGCGGCCATCATGGTACCACAAATTAAAGCGGGATTCGTCAGAAAACACGACATGCTGCCAATCAGCACGCCAGTCTCTATGCTGATTGGCCCATTGTAGCCGCAGGCGGCGATGGTCGTGCGTTAGGGGGATCCTGTATAAAGGAGTCCGTGCGCGCAGTCCACACTGCAGCAGACGTCTACGAATTGATGAAGCACACAATGAAACACCTGTAGCTATTGACCACAGTGCTGCCAATTGTCTAGAGGAAGCTGTACGGTCCGTCCGCGCCATGCGGACCAGGTGTCTATCATCGCGAGCTGACGTCACATTTCGGGGTCCACTCCCGGATTTCCGAGTTGTCCGACACTCGTCCGTCCACTGCTTCCAAACGCGCATCACTGTGCTGCTGTTACGCTGCACACGAGAGGCTACTGCACGATACGACAATCCAGCTTCACGAAGGCCGATGATTCTCCCTCGTTCAAACTCTGTAAGTTGTTCAAATCTCGCTCTCTTTCGTCGACGAGGCATAAGTACAGATTGAGTTAAACGTTTACCACTAGCAGATAACACCGATAACCATACACGCCTCGCTACAGCCGTCTATTTATTCGGATCCATCAGCCGTTCAGAGGGCGCTGTTCAGCATACGCATGCGCTACGGATTTGCAATTCTAATCATTTGCATATCATGCGCTACTTTGCATTTCCTGAAAATTTCAGCTCACTCGCGTAAGTCCTTCATGGTGTTGCAATTTTCACAAACGTGAGTGTAGCTTTATTGCATTAAACTGACAATGGGGGGGGGGATAGATGAGATATTAACACGAATCTTCCATCATGAACTCAAGATAAAAATATTATTAATTTAAATAAAATATTTTATGAATTATTTCGGCTTGCATCTTTGTTTTGTGCTACTCATTACGTGTATGAGACTTAGGTATGTTTATTTTATTACCAATACAGCTCGAGTTATTTATCAGTCATTTATATTAGAAGTAACTGAGCGAAATGAAGGGTCAATATTTCAAAATAAAGTACTACAGAATATATAAATGATGCTACAAACTTGGAGATAAGAAAAGCATGAACCTAAAACCACGAAAAGCATTCTAAAAACTTGCCATCCGTAAATTTGTTTTGTTTAAATTTGTAATCCCAATTAATTTGTTTTGAATGGTGATGTGGCATTAAAAAACAAGTTGGGAGAGCTCGAGAGAAAAGTGCAATATTTCTGAGAAACTGTGGTCTTAGAATTAAAAAAAAAATGACAAGTACCATAATTTCCATTTAGAAAATTCGAAAGTAATTTAAATCTTGCATTACTGCAAGTACTAACATCATACATACTAAAATAATTAACATTGCGTATAATAATAGTAATGAATACGGCATACATTCATTAGTATTTTATATTTTTAATACATTTGGTCATCCCATAAATTATGCAGTTCTTTTACTTCTTTCCTTTACCAAATATAAAGTCCCCTTTATTCTAAAATATACTGTCCTTCATCCTGTATTAGGTCTTAATAGTTACGATGGGATTATATTCCATCAGTGTGCGAAGGACGTTGCTCCGAGCTCTACAGATCTTTCAGGAAGGGGCTTGTCTTCTAGGCTGCGGTTTTCAAGTATGGAATTTCTAGAACTGTCGTTCGACTTGGTTTACGCTTATTGTCCGATCCCCATATACAGCATTAATATTACTATTAGTAATAATTTAACTAAACTCAGAAGGCAAAAAAAGCCGAATACACTGCTTTGTCACTTCCATTTAGCTCCGGGAAAATAATTTAAAATCGAACTGCTTTCTTCAAAACGAGCACTAAGAATAAGAATGTAAAATTATTACTGGCAAATTAACGCAGGTAGTTTATCCTGTTCTCTTCCAACTTTAAGTGAAAAAACGCATCCTTTATGGCATGACCTTATATTTTATACATACATATATACACAAAATAGTAACAGTAAGGAATTTGGAACCAATCGACAAGAACATGAAAGAAATGAAATTTAAAACTAGTAAAATCCCAAAATTTCCCAATAAAAATGTAAAAAAACGCATCAACTCAAGTGTTTTTAAACCAGAAGAATGGGAAGAGGGATTCAATTTACTCTAATCGATCTCTTCTTGATAACGTTGAACCTGATTTCAATTGTATTCCTTTTACCATTTTATGTATTTGTTGTTTTAAGGATATCTTCTGGTTTAAAAACACAGAGATGATGGGTTTTCTTTACATTTTATTGGGAAATTTTGCGATTTTACTGGTTTTAAATTTCATTCTTTGTGGATTAGTTCTAAATTTCTTATTATTTTGTCTACAATTAATTTTTCAGGAGCACATTGCACGGAAATAATATCGGGATATTTTTGTTTTAAAAAAATTGTGATACTGGTGTGCGTGCACTGAAAGATTTCGGAAAAGGCTTAATTTACAATGTCATATATTGAAAACATTTTATCTAGTCATGAAATAACTTCCACGACTCTCTCAAAAATTTGACATTTCATTGTTGGGATCACTGTCTTAACACTGTCTTCATCGGTTAACAAGACGGGTTACACCGTCCTGTTAACCTGTTGTTTGATCAGTATTTTGAAAATGCTATAAACATTATATTGGGAGTTTATGATCAGTATTATGAAAGTTGAATAAATATCATATTGGCAGTTTATGATCAGTATAATGAAAGTGCTATAAATATCATATCAAGTGTTTGAACAACTTTGGGATTTTTGCGTTACCTCCTATGAAAAAAAACTTACCCCATTTTCGGTAATCTTCATTCAAAAACAAAACTCATATAAGACAACGATCCGGTCTTCGTAAGCGTATTATTTAGCTGTCTTAAGTATGCGGAAGTTGTATACAGTGTGGGTTATTTACGGTTTTCATCAACGATATGCTTTCTTCAAGCTACTCATTTTGGCGAGTGTGGGTAATCGAAAATTTCCTATACTGTACCCAGTCAAATAATAAACCGGAACCAAGGGCTCCAGAATGATAAAAAAATTTGAGCTTAGCGTTCTTAAAACTGAACATTGTAGAATCATAGTTCTTAGAATTAGTACATCGTGGAAGAAATTAAAATATGATTTTACAATGAAAACTCTAAGAGAAGTTTGAAATTACGGTATACTTAATTATTAGAGGTTATGTGTGCGGTTGGGGACCTTGAATTCCCAATTTATAAATTGTAAGTGAAAATGAATTATGCTGTACATACACACTTTATTCATCTGCAATTTTATGATAACATTTTAAATCAGTCAACCAGTAAATAAAAAAGAAAACGCGCTCATTTAAGAAATGTCTGTTTCATGTACACGTCACCAGTAATCCTCTCAAAATATATCTTGAAATTCACTAATTCACGACATCCATTCGACGCTTTTTCTCAAAAAGTCAAGGCGCTTATGTAAAACAGTTTATAAGAACATGCATTAAGTATTCAAGAAATTTTAGTATGCTATAATAAATAAATAAAATAAAGGACAGAGAGAACATATAAAGTTCTCTATTTCTAAGGGATGATACAGATTTCTTTTTCGCTTACACAGAAACTTAGAAAATTTACTCTTAGATATTAGTCAAAGCACGATTTCTACTCAAGTTTGTACTAATAAGTTTCTGAAAATCGTGAACTGCGAAAAATTCAGTTCACAAAAATGTGTCACTTCATAATTCTCAATAAATATTCTTTCAATAAAACACTTCCAGTTCTCAAAATTCACAAGTTAAAATTGCGATATTTTCTAGAATATTCACGTAATACCATATATTAGATATTAAAAGTAACTCTGCACAACGGCAAACAAAAATAAAGGAATTCTGCAGGTTCTTTAGAACACATTTTTATAAGCTCACAAGTTTTTACCCGTTCATATACTTGGCTTCCTTGCTTCTACAAACTTTTCTAGAGCCTTTCTAAGAAACTAAATACCATACGAAATTTAAACTTCGGAAAATAAGTATAAAACCAGCTTTCATTAGAAGTTAATTTCCAGCTTTGCGCTTCAGCATAGTAAACATCATAGGAAGGTCACTGACCTAAAAATTTCATCCCTTAGCTCCTATTCTTACACCTCCCGATCTTAATATTAAGACCACAACGTAGGGAAATGATAAAATCGGGTATTTCAGAACTCCAAAATACGAAAACACTTACTTGAAGATGGATTGGAATTTTCTTTACAGGAGTACCAGCCGGTGTTTTGGACATCATGAATGTGAAGTTAAATTACACACAAACAAGAGGAGAAAGCTCACACACACATCAGCACTAAAACTAGCGAAATCTTGGGCTATTATAAAATCATTACGTTAGCTAAAGAATTTTTTTTTTTTTTTCGAACAAAAATTGAAGAAGGAGGTTGGGAAAGAGGGGGTTACAAGATGCTGATATCTCCGGAGCTTGTTTGGATGGGAGCGGCTCTCGAAGCCAAGCCCAAAATCAAACAGTTGGCGGCAGACCTGAAACCTGGATGTTGGAAATCGGTCTGCTCTGCCGAGCATTCAAAGCGATCGATACGACCGTCGCGTAGTATCAGCTAGACGTCTGGACGAGGCTAGGAAAGCCTCACTCCATGGAAACCAGCATGGGTATGCACAACGACCCTGTCTCTTCGCCTTTCACAAATTTTAGATAAGGATGCTAAGCCATAGTCTCTCATCTAATGAAGGAAGAACGCGCATCTGACTGCGGACAAAACTGGGTCGAACGCCGCTTCGCTTAATGAGCAGCTTCCTCTTCATTCACCTTTACGCAGCGTGGGCGTTAATTGTGAAGAGATAAAAAAGCATGTAGCGAAAAGTTGCACTTCCCGAATATGAAAAGAATTGTTTACTTTTCTGAAGTAGATAACAGGAATGAAATATTTAAGGAAGGATGAAACGCAGATTAATGGAGCTTTTACAGGCAATCGCTAGAAAACCTAGGATGAGATTATTTAGAAGTATTTCCATTCCGAATCATTTGCAAAAAAATTTATGCACTTTAAAAATAAAGTTTTCGGCCAACAAGCAGTTACCTTTTTTAATCGTGAACTAGTATATTAAAAAATTACGCATGGTTGTTCTAATCAAAGCATGGTTACAAATCACAAGTCAATACCCCCCCCCCCCAAAAAAAAACCTCTTTTCGAATTAAGTCTTAATTTGCTCAAATCATCTTATAATTCATGCATTTTGTAAAGTCGCAGCATGCTCAGTAATTAGTCAAAACTGGGAATTAGAAGCGATCAGAGAGGAAAAAATGTTAGATACATGAGTAAAATTTTAATTTTAGCTATAGTTAATACATATTTTAAATGGCAAATGCATTTATAACCATGATTTTGTTACATTTATATACTACAGCAAACTACTACAAAACGGTTATACTACGCAATAAACAAGTCTTCATGCAGATTTACTACTTTTCTATGTGAATTAGTTCTCCGAGAATAATTTTAAAAATATTTGAATTAATTTGAATTTGAATTTAAAATATTTGAAAAAAAAATGTTTTGTGTTTTATGTAAATAATAGTTCCCTTTAGTACAGAAAATTTAAAAAAAGTTATACATATTTAGTTTCCAGACGTGAGAATGTTCATGCGAGTACTTATATATATATATATATATATATATATATGTGCGTATGTGTGTTGCTGTTTGTCTAATTTCGTATTTAATTTCTTCGAAAGAAATGTATTTTATTTTAGGGAAACAATATTTTAACTACATAATTTGTCGATATAAAATATGATTAAAGTAAAAATAAAATTGCCTCATACTTGGCTTATGAGACCTCACCACGAGGAGCCTAGTTTTTAAAAGCAGTTGACTACTAGAAGTTCGACACAAAGCTCAATCTCAGGCGAACGGGCTGTTTGCATAGTTGGTTTTCCCCATGCGTAACGTGAATGTGAGCCAGTTTCCCTTATAAAGTCCTTAACGAAGGAGGGCCTCACCAATAGGCAGAGAGTCCATGTGTGTTTTGTCATATTCAAATAACTAACTTGGCAAGGGAGAACATTCAATATCTGATTTGGTTTGTTTCGTTATGGCAAAACACGTGACAGCAATCTGCCTAAGAGAAGAAATGCTTTTGTAGAGGGCTTTCTCAGGGGAACTAGCTTGCATAGAAGTTAAACATGGGGAAAACCACGAAAACATCCATGCAGCCTGCCCGTTCGCCGGGATTCTAACCTCGGTTGAACTACTAACGTTCAGCGGCTTTACCACTCCAACATTGGTGGCTTTTCAATTATCTCAGTGTTCCGAATATTTCGATGAACTGCAGTTTCAGCTAACACAGGTATCTGAAACGACTTAATTCTGTACCTTACGATTTAATTCATACTTTGTAGGGGAAAATAACTATTTTTAAGGTTTCCTTGACTGAATGAAATTTCTACGATACTTTGAAGTTTGCGAAGTGGTAAGAACCACTAGGAACACTAACTGCAACATTAAAAATTCCGATACGATTGAATTAGATTGTATTCATGAAATACCCTATATTTCAAACTATTTAATGCCCAGAAATAAATTATTTTTTAAACTAGATATTTCTGAGGAAATTTTTGCAGCGTTCGGGCAACGTTCCTTCTTTTAACTGTGAAGTTAGAAGAATTACTTCTGTGATCCAAGCGAATTTTTATCATTTGGTTATTTAAGTTCTAATTTAAAAGCTGCTACTTTTAAATGACTTAAACCTTAGGACATCAAATTTTCACCAGTTAGAAAATTAACACATCTTGTTTAATATTTCGTATCTCTATTCTGTTCGAGAGATTAAAACGCCGATCACTCCTATAATTTCAATTATGAAAATGTTATTTTTCAGAAAATTTAGTTGTATTGTCAATCTGCTCCGTTAACCAGTCTCTTGTTTCCCCTGAAATTCAATTGATTTATTCATACTTAAAGCTCAATTTTTCATATTGACCGAAAATATCTTTAGAAAGTTTCTCTTCTGTGCTGTGAAGGAAGCTGCAATCCTATGTCTGTATGTAAGTTTTAACCATTACGACAAAGCATACGAGGGCTATCTGCCTAAGGAAAGGCATACTGTAGTGTACGACTTTATAAAAGTAACTGTCTATTTACGATAACACCCATACAGGGAAAAGTCACGAGAACACCCATACAGTCATCCCGTTCACTGGGATTTGAAAAATGTTTAATAACAGTATTAAGTGTGAAGCTTTAAACATTAAGTACACAGATATGTACAATTAGTTTTTCGTTGCAAAGATTTACTTTTTCTGTTTCATGCAATATTAAATTCGACAAAAGTAACATAGAGGTTCCGACAGAAACAATCTACAATTTTATTATAGGTCCTACAGTAACACTGCATAGGGAATGTAAGGAACGCGAGTGGTAATTGTTAAATAACAGTGCCTTTTTATGCTTTATGTTTTGTTTGTTTTTTGAAAATCACATATATGAGATAACCACCGTCCTTTGTGACACATTGACGGAGGCAACGAAAGAAACTGTCCGTTACTTTCACCAGCATTTCAGATGAATTGTCTTGACCTCTTCATTGATGCGACACTTCAGAATCTCTAATTTGGGAGCACATGATCCAAACACTCGGCTCTTGAGGTACCCCCAAAGAAAGAAATCGCAAGCACTCATATCGGGAGATCTAGTTGGCCACGTTTTGGCTCGCCCACGAACACCGTACGTAGCGTTGTCATCTTGTCTTGAGCGGTGTGTGCAGTTGTCTCGAACGATAGGCGCACTTGATGGAAGTAAACTGATGACAAATCAATACTGCGTCTCTGTAAATTCAGGAATCAGGAAAGTCTTCAGTAGACCTCTGTAAAGTTCCAAGATGATCCGAAAAAAATTAGGGTCCGATAATCTCGGAAGCCGAAGCACCCGCACCAAATCGTGATCTTTTCAATGTGGAGTGGTTTTATGTGGAGGTCATGTGGATTCACACTATTCCAATATCGCATTATTTCTTTGTGGACATAATCAGGTTGGAAGTCTCTATTCTCGTCCATTATGTCGATGAGGTCTGCACTGAATTGCTTCCGGGAAACATAGTCGCGTTCGGATAACCTACGGGTCACCTTTTGTACGGATGATAACTTAAATCGCTATGAAAAATGTGGCGCACACTTCTGTCTCACAAATCTAAAACTGCAGCATGTTTGTTTACTGAAAGCCTACTATTCATGTCAAAACTATTTCTTAGTCTTTCAATGTTTTCTGGTATTCGCACTATCCTCGTCTTTCCCGAACACTTCTTATTCGTAGCATTTGAGGTAGCACGAAACTGATCAACCCACCTCCGAACTGTGTGCCTTTCTGGTACTCTTCCAAGTCTTCTAATGTTGAATTGCTGTCTAAACTTCCGTGCGAGTTATCACGCTGTCACTACTTTTGAAAATACGCTTCAATCACAAAAGCACGATGTGTTTTGGTCCAACGTTCCATTGTAACTCAAATGGCATCATTCTCCACTCTATCCTGCTCGGTTTTATGCTCACTCCGCTGCTGTACGAGCTACCAACCGTTGAAAGTGTAGATTGTTTCTGCCAGACCATTTAGATAAAAATTTTAAATTGTTTTAAGACACTGTTATTTCAGCCCCTTTTAATTATTTATTATTTGATGTTTTATAAAAATGTATACATTAATATAGTTGAGCAATAATACCAAATTGAAAATTACATAAAATCTGAAATTGATTTTTCTAAAATATTGGGTTGAAACATAAGTACTGGCTGTTTATGTTGTGTTTAAAACTAGGCGGTAAAAATAAAATGTATTGGTATACTGTTGTGTTATTCTAAAGAGAATCTCCCTTTACAAGATGGCGTATTTGATTTTTTCTCTGAGCTAATTTTTGTTATTTTTAAGATCATTAAAATGGAGTGTCAAGTCGACAAAAATAAGCATTTTCGACACCCACCTTTTTGCGTTTAATCGAAGCACCAATGCTGCAGAAGCTGCCGAGAGATTTGTGAAGTGTATGGAGAAGGTGCAATGGCCTGAACGACCTGCAAGAAATTGGTTTGCCAAATTCAAAAATAGAAATTTCGACCTCGAAGACGCTGCTCGATCATAACGACCAAATGAGTTTGATGAAGAGCGTTTGAATCAATTTCTGCACGAAGACGTGCGTCAAACCACTCGAGAATTAGCCGAACGAACGGGTTGTAGCCAAATGACATCTTGGGTCTATGGGGAAGTCCAAAAAACTTGGATATTTTTGACCAATTTATTGTTTTTTTGTTTTGTTAAAATAAAAATTTTTAAATTAAAAAAACGGCTATTACTTATGCCTCAACCCAATAAATAAAAATTAGATTAATTTTGTAAAATGAAATGAATTTTCCAAATAAATAAAAAGTAAATTTTAAATCATTAATAAATAAATACGTTTTCAGTTCGGTTTGTTAACTGATTAATTCAGAACAGGCGAGGGCAATCTGTTTAAGGAAAGGGTCTTCGTGGAGGATTTTTTTAAAAGAAATGTGAGATGTATTCACGCGTTACACACGGGGGAAATTTGAGTTTGGACTCAGCTGCTGTTGTTCAGTAGGCTTGTCAGTAGACTCGCGGGCAAAATAAGTATGATTATACACATTTCCGACAAAGCATTACTGATTTTTTTTAATTTTAGTTATTATTTTAATAAATTATTAATTTATTTTTTAGTATATCTATTTTAATAAAACATACGATTGCTTTATAGCAGGTAGCAATATGTTCGCATGATGGATACAATTATTTCGTGATATTTATGACAGTTAATAAGAACACTAGGAACATTTTGAATTAAAAACAAGTCTGAAGCATGGATAAAACAAACTTTTCTCGAAATGTCATGAATTTTCTCGCCTTCTTAGTGGAAACGGAAGAATAGCTACTGACATTTCGTACAAAACCTAAGCTCTAATTTTAAAATTTACAACATTGCATTATACGCGATGAGTACAGCTCCAGAACCACGCATGATAACGTAAGATTACATACATTGCTGACTTAACTGACCTGACGAACTGTTCACGTCATGATTGTCAACGTCAGAGTTGAACTCGCAACGCTTCAGCTCACCACGATACTAGCGAGGGCAGGATGCTCTAAAATTACTAGATTGTATTTTAATAATTTTGTAGTCTACAATATTGGGTGATAACGGTTTGGAACATTCGACTTCTCTTTTTTTCTTTTTTTTTAAACAGATCTACGTTTATTTTATGGTGGTAAACGACAGAACAGACTAGTATTTACAGACATTTTAAGCGTTCGTGATATATTTGACTTCTACAGGTTTCTAAGAGTCCCAGGCAATTATGGGTCATTCGAACCTTTCGAATCCTAACTTAAAAACATATACACGTTTTAATTCAAAATATTACACGATTTAACTTTTGAAAGATTAGCTTTTATATAAGCTCAATATACTCATTCAAAAGACGGGCGAATATTGTATTGCGTGGCACACTGCAAGTAAGCTTGTATGTAAATATACATAATTTTCTCCCTTATTTCATAGATAGAATTTTTAACGTTCCCTGTTTAGTATTTATGTACGTTAACTCTCGAAATAACAATCTCCCTCTTTACACTCACTTTAAGAACCTAGAAACTTCAAAAACTGAACTGTTACTCAGTCTCCCTCCTCAAATTCAAAAACTGGACCTCAAAATTCAATAATTTTAACTCTGTAGTAAATTTCCTTTTTATCTTTTACACAAATGCAGATGTAATTTTAAATTACACTTTAATTCGTTTTGCATTAAACATAGATTTCAAATTCGCGTTAATTAAAAGCTTCTAATATTAAATTTTGCCTCCCTTTCTTTGGTACTTACGCATTGTCGCAATAACCTCATTAGAAGTCGCCCAATTTTCAGATTGTGCCAAACTCCGAAAACCACGCGAATAACAGTTCTTCAATCAAGCAATGACGCCATTTTCATATGCGTTCTTTTTGTTGCAGTCCAAGTTTCAACAGTTTTTATAGCTAAATCTTGATACTTCTTGCCTTAAACTCAAGTTTAAAATATGTATTTGCGGAGTTTGGCAGCAAAGGGGAAAAAACTGCGGTAAAATGTCTGCAGGAATACACTACTTTGCCGCAAAATGGCTAACGAGAACAATGATGAGATCCGCTGCTAGATAACCAGAATGCAGTGCCGAGGTTGAGCTTGATGCCGTGTTTCTACAATTCTCCAATACTTTTTTTATGTGAAAACAGATCACTGTGTACACAGGAAGAACAGTGGAAAAAAATTACAGAAGATATCGCAAAATATATAAACATTTTTTTACATACTATATATTAATTAAAATTTCTGTTTTATATTTCTAAAATGTATTTTTGTTTGGTTGTTGGTAATATTTGCCGATTTATAATAAATATCGATAGCGTGCTTTTTTTTAATACGATTATGGCAAAGCCTCGTGGGCTTTCTGCTTGACGGAAGGGATGCCTTCGTGGAGTTCGAACCTCGAATCAAACTACCAATATTCACTGACTTTACCGCTCGGCCGCTGGTGGGCCATCGACAGCTTGTGAACCTTTAAAAATGTCGCGAAAATCGCAAAACTGTGTCAAGTTGGTTGCGTTAATAAGAAAGCACCATTTCTTTTTCTTTCTGTTTTTTTCCTTCCCATTATCATTTTTAAATGAAGAATTCGAGACCTTTTAAGATATAACTTCGAGAAAATTTAGGGTCAATCCCAAAACCAGTTAGCCTACGTTTCTTCTCTATCAGCTTTTTAAAACGCCGACAGACTTTCGAATATATCTACTGAAAAAATATATATAAGTGCGGCTATAAGATTCAGTTTAGTAGCATCACTTGCATACTTCTCCTTAAACAGATATATAAAATACCTACAAACAAAGCACACTCGCAAAGAAGTTTCCAGCAATTAGAATAATACATTACAAAATATTTACGGGAGCCATTTTTGATACAAGGTTAAATACAAGTTTCACAGTTCCGAAGTCCATTTTCTGCACGACAAAAGTTTTAAAATGCAGATTGTTGATAAATTCTATTTCTTTGAATGGTCCCTTACATTTGTCCGATGTTTTAACTTCAGTAATAAGCAATAAAAAATGGGGTTCAATTCAAAAAGGTAAATTTAGTAGTATTTTTTAAAGATATTTAGAGCAGTCGGAAGGAGTCTTTCATTCCAAAATCATTAAAATAAGATTTATCAAAATATTCTTAGACAACTCACACATTTTTTAATTGAAAATTCAATAGGTAGAGCGGGAGCACTTACCTCATGTTGGCCATTATATGTTTGGGTTTTCCGCTCCATCTTTAGTTGAAAATACTTTTAAAAGAAGGAACGCTGAAAAAAATGTCTCAGTCCATGCGGAATACTATATAAAGGCGGTGCATCCTACTTCGGCTAAAACTCAATCAATACTCGATAACAAAATTATTACGATTTCGCAAAGCGAGACTCGACCAGCTGACACAACTCAAAACGACTCAGCAGAGAAATTTAAATTTTGTGAATGAAATCCCTCACCCAGAGAGAGCTACATAACGGCTTTCCGTGATTCGGTTCGCTGCTCAGTGTGAACTGCAAGTTCCATTTTTATCTTCGCCGTATTTTCAAAGAAGAAAAACTGGTTATGCCTCCAAAGGCAGCCGATGAAGTATGAAAAAACAAATCACTTCAATAAATGCATGCAACTCTCACTGTTCATCCTTCATCAGGCTTCGGAAAACAGATCTCAAAACAATCACGTTTTTCTATGGTTTAAGTCTTCTTAGAGGAAAGAACCGATTTTATCTGTTAAATATTCAGCTTTTTAAGGAATACTTAATCACAATTAACAAAAGAATGGCTAATTTTAATAAAAAGTAGAAAAGCTTGTTTCAGAATACTTTACCCGACATGATAAACCAGTCAGGGCAAACATGGAATAAATGAACCCTGTCACCGAACAGTTGCCCTTCACAATTTTTTTCGATTTATTATGAACCCTTTCTGTCGATTAATTATGCAATTATTTTTTTTGTTGGACATTACATTTAAACTTAAGACTCTGTTGCTGTCGATAAATATTCAAAATTATTCAGAGTTCTTTTCTGGAAGCACATACTCTAGTTTCAAATTTCGAGCGTTATATTTATCACGTATTGTAGTTTCATTGTCCAGATCCTGTAGTAACAAATAATTTTCTTTCCTATCAACTTTAGATTATCTCGGTAGCAAATTACTAAAATTCTCTAGCCTGCTAAAAATTACAAACTTGATATTATAGTTTTCAAGTGTATCAGAGTATCGTGATAGGCCTTAAAAAAGCAGGGCCGTTTTAACGCCTGGGACCATTAAAACACTTGCCCGGGGACCCATACTCATCCGTTTAAATTCCATTTACATTGCATTTCTGTGAGTGGTCATCAGAGCGGCCCCAGAACACTGCCTTGCTCCAGAGTCCATAATACTGTAAAGAACGCACTGCTTAAAAAAAATCGTTTATAGATGGATTTTTTTATTTCAGAGTGCGTAACTCAGACATTAAGAGTGCAGCACTTCACCCGTAATTTAAAAAGTAAGTAAACTGAAGACAACGGGAAAAAAATATCAAGTTAGTACACAGCAATCTGGAGCAAGATAATTTAAATAGGAATTACTGAATGGACAAATACGTTTATCTTCTCTAAGAGATTTGTTTTGGCAACCATTTAATACATGTTATATACCAGAACACGAAGAGCGTAAGGCATTATTTTGAAGTTGCCTTTGAAGCAGTAATTTATAAGTCACCAGCTGAAAAGAACAATGTATGCAGTCGAAACATATGCTCTCTCCAGTTCGGATTCCTTACTACTTACCCTCCGTGTCTTACTGCAATGCACTCGCGCGGAGATGAATCACATCACGAAAGCGGAAAAACCAGAGACAGCAGACAAGAGAAAAGTTAATCAATGAAACGTATGGCACGAAGACGTTTCCAGTAAAAAGCACAAGTTCTAGTCCAGAATAATGCTAAAATAAGGCCTTAAGTATCGATTGATACAGTTAAGGCAAAAAAATGATTCTACTTCTGAACGGTACTTAATTTCTGTAGCATTTTCTCTTCGTTCATTACGAAGAGAAAATGCAATATAATGAATGAATGATGAAATGATGTTTGACAACGTAAAATTACTTCGAAAAAATACCTAGTACTTTACTTTAAAAGATGAATTTATCTCAAATGTTTTTTAAAATATTTCACTTAACACATTCATCAATAAGAAAGTTGAAAAATGTATTCCCAAAGTCAAATAAATTAATCTATTAAATAACTCCAATTATTCTCTTAAATAAATAATTTCGTGATTATTTTACTTCACATTTTTGAACGAAATAGCTTATTGATCAGGCTCAAAATGCTGCTTTATTGAAATTAGCTACATTTTTCAGTCATTAATGCCCACAATGTCTCTCTTATCTTGGTTCCCCCTTCTTTCTTAATCCCACATAATTTCATCACTTTCGCATTTCTTTATTAGTTTAATTTTAAATGAAAAACTGTCATATTATCATCGAATGTAAAATAATTACACGCAAAATCAGTCGATCACTTTAAATTCTTCTTTCGCACAGACATGGACTTAATTTTTACTATGGAAAGCTTATTTCTTTTAAATAACGTAGCAGGCTTAGAATTGGGGGGAATGCAATTATTAAGCCTACTGTATGAGGGATTTGATGACAAATTAAGCATTTAACTCGTCTATCACGTCTATCAAAGATAAAAACAAAACTGGTCAAATGAAATTAGCTACAAATTACTGTTTTCTTTGCAACACCTGCCTAAATGCCAGTAATTTGGTACTTGCGCCCGACATCGGTAAGCGCAGTTTTTACTGAAAATAAATTTCAAAACCAAGTCCAAGTGCAGTAAAACAGTTTTGAAAATGCGATAGCTTCTCTCAAAATTTATTGCTCAGCTATTAATGCTTTTTAAGCCACTAATGTATTTTAAGTATGCCCCTAATGTTTTTTAAGCTACATCAGACAGATTTGGTTTTACTGAGTGACATTCGGCTGAAATACATAAAAAGTACAATAAATGTAACATCAAGTACGAACATTTTTGCGAAAATAAGAGGTGTGAAAACTGCTAATGTGTAGATGTGAATGGATAAAATTTAAATTAGGCGGATTCTTTTAGCAGAAACAAATGAATGAAAAGGTTTATCCCTTAAATGAATAAAAGGGTTTATCCCTTAAATGAATAAAAGGGTTTATCCCTTAAATGAATGAAAGGGTTTATCTCTTAAATGCATGAATTTTTATTTTTATTTTTAAAGTTAAAGATACATTAGAACTGGTAACGAATAAAATAGAAAAAATACTAAAAAAAATCTAAACTAAGGTTTTATTCCAAATTTGAAATAGATTAACTTTTACAAAAAAAAAAAAAGGGAAATTTGTAATAACAATTTTATGTAAAAATACATACCTTATAAACTTGTTCAAACAATTTTAAAACTTTGAATACATCAAAATAACAACAAACACAAAATCAAAAATTCGTAAATACAAATGATGTCCACACCTACAAATCAACTCACAGTAATGACCGTTACACCGTTAGTGGTGCTACTACACTGAAACTTTCAAAACTATATAAGTAACCAGTATGTATCCAATTAGTTATACTATGCAATAAGTTAAAAGTTGCGCTTTGATTTGAGACTAAATATGAGTATGTTGCCAAATGGCAACTATATGGATTTAAGGGTTATAGAAGCTCTAAGATTATAAGTCTTCCATTTTAAGGCGCAGCATAAGTTTAAATGTTGTCTCAAAATGCCCTTGACAGGAAAATCAAAACTAAAATTTATCAGCCTTCAGATAAATCCTCTATTAGTTATTGACGAATATTATCTAAATTTTAACTTGATGGGTGAGAACTATGTATTCTTGCAAACCAAACAAATACATTTTCATTAGTTATGAAATTCATAGTTAATTATTGAAATTAAACACGTCCTACTTAATATTGAACTGATTCTGAATTATTAAAAATCGATGCATTCCATTACTCGCTGAATTTAACTCAATTCGAAAAAATAAATGCCGACATGTGTCGATGAATAACTAATCGAATAACCAGCTGAATAGCTGGCAGAAAGTGAAGTTCATCAGATGCATTGTTAATTTTGCATTCATCAAAATTAAAATATTCACAGCTGAACTGCCCGAGAGTATTACTTTATAAATCCAAAGAGCTAGGAAATGGTCCACATGAAATACGATACAATGCATTCACAACGATTGACGAGTTCGAGACCAATGTTTAGAACTTGGCTACGCGGAAACCAACTAACTGAATAATGGTTATTTCTGGAAAATTTACAGGAAGCTAGCTATTATGTCAAATCTGATACTTCAGGAAATGCAAACAAAAAGGATAGGATAAAAAAGGTCCATGAATAAAAATATTTTCTGCAGTGACAGAACCTGTACCCTAGTTTATGCATAATGTGTGAAAGCCCTGTTCCCTCTTTTGTTACATACGGTGTATTTCTTTGATAATCTTCCTGCCAAAAGATAGACGAAAATAAATTCTACATTACTCAAAGCAAAGCAGTATTAGATTTTCCTATAAAATTGCTTTTATCTGCTACAGTACGAGAAAATAATACGTCACTTAAAAATTAACGTGACAGGTAATGTCATAGTTTATAAAAAAATGAAGTTCATTATTTAATTTTGACAATACTCGGGCCCTAAACAAATTATTCAGGTCTTACGAGAGAATTTACCACATATACTTTTTGTTAACAGAAAAGCTACAAATTTTCTGTCTTAAACATATTTTAAAGAGCTACTATAGTTTTATTTTCTTCCAATGTATATCGACATTATGTTTCAACATATGCGCACGAACAAATTACATAATGCAAACATAAGCAGACTGCATTTCTGTCTAGGTAAAACAAGTAAACCGGCTTTTCGATTACTACCGGCACTACCAGCTTTCCGATCAGCTTTAGATATTTAATAACTCAAAAACGTTTAAATGAAGTATCATGATCAAGACATATAACAGCGAAGAATTAATTGTGCGCATTAAAAGTTTCTGAAATAAAAATTTTCAGTGTTCTGAGTTTCCTCCAATAAATTTTCTTACATCATCATCAAGTTAAAAATCACTTTGGCAAGCCTCAGTTTCTAACCTTGAGTAAAAACCTGCAATCTAGAAGGCTTCGAACTGACGTTCTTTAGGCTCGTGAATTTTTTGAAATTTAAAAACTACAGTATTAATAACCAACTTGGTTTCCAATTTAATGCATTAATTATAGTTGCATAAAGCAAAAGCGTTGTATAGAACAGAAATCCCTTCTATTTAGGCCATTAATTCTATTTAGTTTAACTTTAAAAAGTTTGAGAAACAGTTAATTTTTCAGAGCACCTGCTAGATAGGCATCATATGTAATGACAGTGTAATTTTTATACTATAAAATATATGATCTAATCTAGTGATTATCAAAATGTTTGTTGCAACCCAGCAGTGGTAGAAAGGAATTCAACGTACTTTTTTCCATGTTAATTTTTGGTCAAGAATGACATCAAGGTACTTAACATTTTCTACAAATTCCAGCGTAGAATCATCGAGTATCAAAAGAGCAATATTTTGTTCATCAAACTTTCTCGGAACAATCACAGCTTTCCTTTTGGAAAGATTGAAAATTAGTTTTTGAGAAATCGCCCAATTGGAGACAAAATCTACCACTTCTTATACTTTCAAAGAATGTTGTTCAAAGTCTTTCCTAGGAAAATTAAAAGTAAGTCACCTGTAAATGCAACTTTTAAAAAACAGTCGAGATAACTTAAAAGATCATTTATTATTATTTAATGTGAAAAAATTATTAATGGCTTTCGCCGAATCGCCAAAAATACTTTTGAGTAAGCTACGATGTTAAGAAACTGATGTATAAGCAGTGTATTGTACCTTTCATTTTGTACGGCTATCGTGCTTGGGGTTATGTTCTTCCAAAGAAGGTTAACAAAAGAAATTTGAGAAAGATTCAACGGAGAATTCTTCTTCGTATTATTAGTGGTTACAGAAACTTAAGCTATGAAGCTACTTTTGTTCTTGCAGGAATTTTGCCTATTGATTTCGAAATTGAACACAAGAATAATATCTTCGAGGCATTGAGCAACTGATACTTTGGAAAATATTTGATAAATGGAAATGTTCCCTTTCCTGATCTTCCTCATCTAGCTACTTTAGAGCTCATAAATTTCTGCGATTATAAAGAGACTACTGAAACAAGTTTTCATACGGTTTTCTTTACTGATGGCAGCAAGATGAACAACAAGGTTGGCCTTGCATTTGTTCTGTTTGAAGGCAATTCTGAGGTCTGTTATTTTAAACACCGTATACGGAATGAATGAATAGTTTTTTAAGCACAACTTGTGTATTTATCTTGTCGTCAAGTGGATCAAGGATAATGGGACAGCATCCTCAAGGTACCTTATTTGCTCCGATTCTCTTTCTTTTCCTTTTGAACGGTATTATCAGCAGCGACATATTAGCTAGCGAACCCCTATTAACTGTCAGTTCGCTTAGAAATAGGGGAACTGATGACAGCTTTGCTTACGTGCATGCTCATCGTGGTTTCTATGGAAATGAAGAGCTGATTTCTTAGCTAAAGATGCCATAAATTTACCCATTGATATCAATATTAGCATTCCAAAGACCTATTGGACGTCCTTTTATTATTAGAAACTTTTAGCTAAGTGGAATAAGGAATATATTTCATCTTGTAATGCTGAGGTCACCAAAGATAGTATTCTGAGTCTTTCCTTTCTATTAATTTTGAAGTTTCTCAGTTTTTATTTGGTCACGGTAAATTTGCAAGTTACCGGTTTCGTTTCAATTTAAAATCAAACAATTTATGTGAATGTTTAAAAAGAGTACCTCAAGATGTGGAGCATTCGATTTTCTCATGCCCTGCATTTGATGGCCCTAGATCAGCAATTCTCAACCTGTGTACCGCCAAATTTAAGAAATGTATACAGTAAAAATTATAATGGGTTTAAACCTAGTATACGGTACACATAAGAATTGGCGAAATTCGGTTTTTGAAACAACTATTCATAAAATCGTTATTGACATTTGACAACATTAGAGGAGAGAATTATTATTTCCCAAATTTAGATACAAAAAAAAAATTGATGGGGGTCCGTAATCC
Organism: Stegodyphus mimosarum; assembly: GCA_000611955.2. Taxonomy (NCBI): domain Eukaryota; kingdom Metazoa; phylum Arthropoda; class Arachnida; order Araneae; family Eresidae; genus Stegodyphus; species Stegodyphus mimosarum. Next base: position 75,865 of record KK120924.1, on the reverse strand, counting down.
ATTTGTAATAACGAATACTTCTGTATTTGAATTAACTTTGAATGAAGAGGAAGAACTAATTTCGCTTTCTAATAATCGAGATTTAATTTTAAAATATTCGGAAGAATCAATTAATTCATTTTGGATTAACATTAGATGTGACCATGATGGCCAAAAAAGCTTTAAAAATATTATTACAATTTTCAACGTCTTATTTGTGTCTATTCGGATTTTCAGTATTAACCAACATGAAAACGAATAAAAGATCGAGATTGTTAAATGTAGAAGACGGTATGAGAACAGCATTGTCATTTTTACGAATATAAAAGAAATTATTTAAAAAAAATCAAGCTCAAATTTCTCATTAAAAGTGTTCTCATTACTAACTTGTAATTAATCCCTTAATAAACGTACTGCTGTTTCTGTAGTACACATTTTATTTTACATTCAAAATTATTATCATAAACCATTTTACACAGTGTATTATAGGTAAGTAAACAACTTCCAAACTTATCTTTTTCTTTGAGTGCCGCCAAATTTTGAAATCGTTAAAAACGAGTTGGACAGTGAACTTATCTGTTTTCTGCTTTTGTTCGTTTTATTTATGCATGCAATTTTTAATGTTTTAGTTAACTTACTTCTGTAAGTCCCGTGTTGTACATCTGTGGTGCACGGAGAGAGTATGTTTTAAAAAAAAATCAGCAGCGGACTGCGAGACAATTTTTGGTGCATGGCAAAAAACTCTGAAGATCTTTTGCTATGTAGTTATACAGATTTACAATTATTAACTGTTAGTTATATAATTTCATTACTACCCAATTTTCCTCAAAGATTCCTTTTACCCCTTCCCTCCTAGAACAACAATACATACATACATATGGATGACACCAAATTCTGAGAAGCACATGTACAATACATGCATATAAATAAGTACATCTTATGTAGCACACATACAATGTACACACTCACTCTACCGTCTCTTCCGTTTTCCTATAGAAATTATGCTCTTACAATGCTAAATTATTATTTATTGATATAATTTTCTACATTTTGTAAACAAAATAAAAGAGGGGGAAATAAACAAGTATCCAACTTTCGGGAGGGGGAAAAAAAAGCAATTTGCGTGAATAACTTATTTCAGGACAGTTCACAGGTTAAAAAAATTATCTGGAACAGGGAAAGTTATTTTTTGAATACATCTACTTACTTCTTCCATTACTGCGCTTGAAGTTCACTGAACTACAACAGAGACTCCTTAAGGAATGTTTGAAAACATGAGAACATTTCCGTACAAAAGAAATTTGCCTCTGACGACTTGAATGTCGTTGACACAAAGAAATATTCATAAGCGTCTTTAAACCTTTAAAAGAAATCGTGATACATTTTCCTCAGAACTAGAAAATAACTAAGAGCAGAATAAAAACTGTCGGTAACGCACCGGCATATTACAAACAAAAGTTTTTATCAAGTACTTCTTTTTATCGCACAATATTTGCCATTGCTATCGCATCTTCCAAGCTGCAAAGATTATGGTGAATAGGAGATAAATGCTGTTGAATTTAAAGTAATGTTACCCACTTAAAGTTATATAAGAAAGATATGTAAGCAAAAGTCATGTTAAAAGTTTGCTTTACGTTCTTGAAATAATAGATGTAACCATTAATAGTAATATATTAAACATATGTTCTGATTTCACTCAGATATTAAGATGTCTAAATTAAGACACTAAATATTTCTTTTATTTATAAACTACGGCTGTAAATAACGTTCCTTGTCAACAAAAATCTAGTGTTCAAATTCTACTTTCTCAGCTTTATTACATTTAAAATATATTGCTGAGTTACTAAGTAAATAATCGCATACAACTCAGTAGAATACAACTCGAATCAAAAGCTTATTCCGGCTTATAACTTTCGCCGGCCTTTTCCCAGAGATCAGTCTCAGTTTTAACTTGTTTCTTTACCCTTTGTGAATCAGAATAACGATTTTGTAAAAATTACAAAAATTATCTATTATTCTTTCTCTCCAACATCTCTCTGTAAGGCAATTAGATGGATCACAACCCTCAAACTATTGCTTTGACACCTTCTTTGGTAGCGGAATACTGAAGTCTGATTTCTCAAATTCACGCATCTCCCGAAAACATACTTGAAATAAACAATTGTAAGAGTTAGTCATCACTATTAATGAAAATTAAAATAAAAGTTTATGAGCATACTTACCATCTTCAGCAATAATGCATAAAAGTTCACTTGTTAAGTATTAATAAGGAAAATCGTGAAAGCTTTTACACGCTTAAACCTAAAGCTGGGAGACGAAACTCTGAATTAAGCTGAGTACACTCAACGTCTCATTTTTGGCTCTGACACCTTACTTCCTTGCCAAGTTTACATCGCTCAGACAATGAGGCAGAGTTTGAGAGGAGCAGAGTCGCGCACTTCCACCAAAATCATGGCTCAAAGGTGAGCGACACGAGTTAAATTTCAAAAATCATAATGTAAGGTTAAAGCACGTTGCATGCAACCCTAAAACATTACCAGATCTTACTTGAAAACTTTTACAGTAAACTTTGAAATTAAACTAACAAATTAAATTTATTTTTAAAATAAAAAAAATTATTTTTAAAATTCTATATTATGCATGATTTATTTAAAAATTTCAACATAACATTGTAACAAATTTATTTTCCCCAGATCTAGTTTATAATAGTTAAAAAATCCTCTCTGTGTGTCGGAAATGCTTTCAGCTTACCTGTTTTTTTAATATAAAAATTTTTCCGCCCTTTGTTAAAACAGAATTCCACTATGCATACTACAAACCATTTTTAAACTACCAAGCCTATTAGTTGCATGCAATTCGATAAATTTCCCAATACTCATTTTTCCAAAATTTATAATGAACAGAAAAAGTAGTAAATATCAAAGAAGATAGCTTTCAAAGGATTTCAACAAATACATGATTTAAAAATGTTATCTGTAGATAGCACAGAATGTCTAGATAACACAGAATCTAGATGACACAGAATCTAGATAACACAGAATAGATCTAGATAACACAGAATTTAAAATTTTACAGATACACCAGATTTATCTGTTTAAATCTCCATTCACAAATTAATCAACCATCGGATAATAGTGAAGATCAGTGTTCTAACCTCCTATGTTTACATTGCGTAAGTTTAAGCTCAATGATGAGTTTTTTAAATAATTACTAATAGCTTGACTATTCGGCCTCCTCGAAACAAGAAAATGTTAAAATACGACAACCGCGATAAACTAAAACGGCAGCCCCTTTCTAGTAAAGCACGGTCTCCTTCATACATACATTAATTTATAATATCGTAAATAGTTTATACTAGTATATATCGTATCTAGTTAACAGGACAAGAAGGTGGAAGACAAGTCTTTCAAAGAGTCTCACAGGTATATCTCCCAGCACCAACTGTACGGTTTTTTCGTTGATGCAGCACACCCCGGGGGACGGATCCGAAGGTCTTCACTTTTGCTTTGCCAGCAAACCACTCGGGGCACTTTCGACAATAATTTAAGCTCCCCTGTGCTGTTCAGACATAGTGCACTTACAAACAACCGAGCCTCCTCCGGGTATCAAATCTGGGCTCCATTATATTACCAACGGGCCAGCATCGTTGTTCACTATACCGATCACGGTGACAACTATACTCGTGGCCAAAATTAACACAGTTTGTAAATTATATCTATTTCTACGAAAACTATTGAATCAGAAGGTATTAATTATGCCGCCGAAAAATTATGCAAATATTCACAGTCGAACGTGTAAGCGTATACGCGCGTATCTGCGGAGCTGTGATCGTCGAGGGAATACGCGCACGAGGGATGTTTGGATGGTTTGTGCGTTCGTAGTCTTTCGCGAAATTCTCCGTGTTTCTCTCAAGAGTTGGGTAAATTTTATACTGTATCAGGTAAGCCACGAACATATAAATGACCGAATGAGATGCAGATTCGTCGATAGATTAGAAGCAGGCCAATTACAAGCGCAGGTAGCTACAGAGCTCAATATAATGCTCGTCTGCTATTTGTGGGAACAGTATCAAGGTACTGGATCTATATCGAAAAAAAATTTAGGATCGTTATTTGGCACTTTAGTGCAGCGACACAGGACTGCAACAGCTTCACAGCTTTCACATGAGCTGTATGCTGCCACTGGAACCAGAGTTTCACGGCCTACAGTTGCCTGAAGGCTTCACGAGATAGGGCTGTATGCCAGAAGACACGCTGTTTGCGTCTCGCTCATTGCAGCACATAACAGATCGCGTTTAGCCTGGTGCAAACATGCACCTCGGACCAGATTTCAGAAGAGCATCGTGCTTTTTACAGATGAGTCGAAATTCGGCCTTGACACTGACTCTCGGCGTACTGTACATTTAGACAGCCTGGAACACGATACCATCCCTCCCTCATTAGGGAAAAGGATCATTAGAGGTGTAATGGTTAGGAAAAGCATTATTTTGGACGGCCGCATAACCCTGCATATATTTGACAAAGGCTCCGTGACTGCTATGAGGTATAAAGAGGAGATCTTAGAGCCACATGTTCGACTTTTCAGGGCGAAGTTTGTCCTGCGTTCCTGTTAATGGACGACAACGCTTGTCCATATAGAGCTCAGCTGGTCGACGATTACCTGGAAAGTAATATTCTCCGCATGGATTCGCCAGCCAGATATCTTGACCTTAACCCTATACAGTATGTCGGGGGCGCTCCTGAGGGGGCAATTTCATCTCGCCATCCACCTCCGTCAACCATCTCGGAGTTGAATGCTACCTTGCTGCAGGAGCGATTAAGACTCATTTTCAGTTTGATATCACAACGTGTATTTTAGATATCCCTGCACTATAAACTTCCCTATACGTGCATAAAATGACTTTTGAATAGTACATCTTCTCTATTAATGTATATTCGTACCAAATTTCATTAAAATCTGCCCGTTAGTTTTTCATATATTTGACATAATGTGCAAATTATCTTAATTTTTCACACGAAAGTAGTTGACAAAAAGATTACGGTCTTGCTAGGATACTCATTAACTTGACAATATTTAATGAGAATATAACGTATTAAATTTACAAGTACACACAGTACATGCATGGGCCTGTGTTTACCAAAAATGGATATTTAAGAAAGCAGGTTTTATCAGTTTAGCCCATAGGTTCCCAACGTGGGCGATAACGCCCCCTTGTGGGCGTTTCAGGCTTTCAGGGGGGCGGTAAAAAAGCCAGAGAAAATTAGGGGGCGTTGATATGGCACAGAGGGGCGTTGGAAGATTAGCCAAATATAGTCTAAAAAAGACTTTAAAATCACGCTGATAATTCATTTCTATCACGTGTGCGAAAATTCACATATTTCGATATGAGACTTCACTGTTCAGAGAAAGACATACCTCTCTAGTATGTACGATTCTGGGGCTGCATGTGCTAAAACTAGCAACCTGTCTTGCCAATTTGGCGAGATGCACTCCAAAAAGTCGCAGAAAACTGTTGACTTTTGTTGAAAGGGTCACCATTTTAGTGAAAGGAGCAGTAGAACCGGAGTTCATAATATCAGAAGGAAAAGCCTTCAGTGCAAAAATATATCTTTATTGTCTTTATGTACATATTTATGTTACGTCCAAAGCCCGAAGTTCGGCCAGTTCGCGTTTTGGCCAGGAGGTTTGGCCAAAGTCCGAAATACTTGCAATTAATATTGTATTTTATACTTTGGCCGGCCATTTCGCGAAGTGGCTGGGAATTCTTGGCCAAAGCCTGATGTGATAATGGTAGATTGAGTCTATGGAGCAGAAAAAGACTAAGGATCACCCTTAAAGGTAGTTGACAAATTGAGTACTCAATTTGCCTCTGTATTCATACTCGATACGCAACGCATTTGCTTAAGATATAATTCGTCATTTTGAAGGGCGCAAATCTAATCTTCACACTATCACATTGTTACAGCATATGCGTTCACTGAATAGTTTCTACTCGTTGAACTCACAGAAGTACTCATTTTTAAATACTTCATTTTTAACAGTGTGCAAAACCATCTACCCTTGATTTCTTTTTTCCCAAATTAGCCGGTCAAAGCCAGATCTCAACAAAAAGATTGGACATTCGCCGGTAAGTTTACAGCAACGTTGGCCAAAATGCGAATTGGTCGATTTCGGGCTTTGGCCGTAACATTTACAAAAAATGTCACTGGGACTAACTAAACTGTATTCTAAGAGAGTCTGTAAAAGTGCGTAGGCGACGTTGGACGCGGGAAAAAATTAGAGCGCCGAAATAAGCGGCGGCGGAGTAGACAAATCGTCGCCAGTGGTTTACCCGATCAAAATTGTAGGTAGCTAAAAACAGAACAGCCCCGCAGAATGCTACAGACTCAGACTCACACTATCTATCGTTCATCGCAGCGTGTACTGCGTACGATGAAAACGGTGTTGCCTTAATATTTTGCTACTTCAACTTATTTATTTAAACCGACAGTATCCCTTGCAGCTCCCTTAACTTGGATCAAGTATAAGTAAAGAAAAACCCATGTCGGTAGCAAAAAAGAAGAGGCGGTAGTACAGTGCGGATTATATAAAACACGGATTTATCGAAAATCCCTCAAATCCATCATCTCCATTGTGCCTTATTTGTCAAAAAACATTTTCGAATGAAGCGATGAAACCTTCTAGGCTTCAAGATCATATTAATAAAATGCATCCGGATAAGAAAGACAGAGATATGACCTATTTTCTAGAGATAAAAAAGAAGATTGAAAATCAGCCAACTATATCAAAATTATTTTCATCAGCTTCTAAACAAGACGATGACGGACTTCGAGCTTCGTACAATATCTCATTGTTGATTGCTAAAACAGGCAAGCCACATACTATTGGGGAAGATTTAATTTTACCAGCAGTTAAAGAAGTAATAACCACCGTGCTCCATAAACCAGCTACAGATATTATCCGAAAAATTCCTTTGAGCAATAATTCTGTGCGAAGACGAATTGATGAGATGGCTGAAAACATTGAAGAATCGTTGTGCAATTATCTGCAGACTTGTCAATTTTCAATTCAGCTGGATGAGTCCACTTTACCAACCAATGAAGCATTGTTATTGTCGTACGTGAGGTTTATCAAAGATGAAAAAATATGTCAAGAAATGTTATTTGCTACCAATTTGGAATCAGATACAAAAGGAGAAACCATATTTGATGCACTGCAAAAGTTTTTTGACGAAAAGGAAATTCCTTTTAATAATATTTTGTCGGTTGCTACGGATGGCGCACCGGCTATGACAGGGTGTCACAAAGGCTTCATAGCGTGCTTAAAAAATAAAGAAATAAAGTTCCGCACGTGCTTGTTGTGCATTGCGTAATTCATCGACAGCATTTAGTTGCGAAAAATTTGAGCGAACGTCTCCATACATCACTGCAATATGTTATAAGAGCAGTTAATAAAATCAGAAGTAACTCGTTGAATGACAGATTATTTAGTCAGCTTTGCATTGCAAATGATGAAGATTTCAACCGATTGCTGCTTCACACAGAGGTGCGCTGGCTTTCAAAAGGTACTTGTTTGACTCGATTTTGCAATCTGTTTGAATCTGTGATAGAGTTCCTAGGAAACAAAGACACGGAATTGCGCGACAACCTCATCGCATCAAAAAACGATATTGCGTACTTAGCAGACCTCTATAAATTGTTTAATGATGTCAATCTCCAACTTCAAGGAGAAGACTTAAACTTGATTAAGACTAAAAATAGCATTGCTGCTTTCGTGTCTAAACTGCTATTATATAAAAGAAATATAGGCAGACGTGAATTCCATACCTTCCCATGTTTATCAGCAGTATCATTCAAGCACGACGACTTGCTTGTTTACTGTCAGCACTTGGAAAACCTCTACAATGACTTCAAGGAACGATTCGAGGACATTTTAAACATGGACATACCAGACTGGGTTTTGGATCCTTTTTCCAATGTCAACACAGCAGGACCATCTCAGTTAGAAGAAGAACTGATAGAACTGACGACAAATGAGGAATTAAAAATTAAATTCAAGAATGGCTACCAAGAATTTTGGCTGCAGAAGTCGATTTCGCAATTGTATCCAAGATTATGGTCGATTGTGCAACGATTTCTGCTAGCATTCCCATCTTCATATTTAGCAGAACGTGGATTTAGTGCTGTAGCAACATTGGTAACGAAAAAGAGAAATCGGCTCCATGTTACTGAACGCGGCGATTTACGATTGTTTTTAAGTAAAATCGAGCCTGATATTAACAAGCTTCTTAAAATGCATCAAATTCAGCCTTCTCATTAGTTAAGTTAGAAATTCGATGCCTTTAAATTTTAATAAAAATACTTTTTAATCATAATTAAGTATGCCTTTTGAGTGTTCTCTGAAACTGTCAATTTATTTATTTAGAGAGCAATAGTTTATTATGGATTATTTCGTATCATCAAAACCCCTGCCTTTCCTTATAACAGGTAAGCTAAAACTTTTATTTTTCTTTTTAAATAACGAAGAAATTCAGTAGCGTTTCAATTCCAACAACATTCTATCTATTAGTAATTTTTTTTTTAAATTCTTGTTTTCACCATGCATTATGTTCGCTCTTATTTCTCTAGGGGGGCGGTATTGAAATATTCACTAGAAAAGGGGGCACCAGTTCGAAAAAGGTTGGGAACCTATGGTTTAGCCTTTTACACAACTCCTTCTAAAGCCGAATATTTCTTATTGTGTTTGCGAGTTGTATATGTCTTGGTATTTAAAATAACAAGCCGAATAACGATTATTGAAAGAGTTAATGCCACAAAATTCAGAGTAATATTCATAAATTTACAGGTTAGTTCGAACGTTTAAATATAGAACTTTCTTCTTCAGCTGCAGAACTCCATTAATTTCTTGGTATGTTCATAAGACTCTTTGTATGCTTACATGACTTTTGGATGTTTCTAGAGAAATCAACTTTGGGTATACTCTTTATCGTCTTGTTATGTACTCCTACAGCTTCACATGGTCTCATAACTGTATTTTTTACTCTAAGTAAAATGCTGAAGGCTCGTAACTGAACACAGGCTCAAATTCTGGCGAATGAGCCAGCTACACGGTAGATCTGGTGGTTTTTCCCATATACACTGGTGTACAAAAATTAAGGACGAAGTCGAAAAATTAGCATATCAGCTGAACGAAGAGGCAGAGCGGACAGAAAGACCAATCAGGAGATTAAGTAAGGTGATGTACGGTAGCACATGCGCAGATATGCAGGTAGACGTAATGGGGGAGTGTCTGAGTAGTACAAAGCATGTTGTCGGTGTAAGATCAGTATTTCTGCCAAAGAGATTGCACGCCGTATAGCAGTTAAAATCACACCGAGTTGCTGCCTCAGCGAGAAATGGCGAATAATCAATCTGTTAGACGACATCTGGATGCTTTTACCCGAGGTCGAATCATTGGGAAGTTGGAGGAAGGCCGCAGTGTGACAAGTGTGGCTGCAGAGTTCGGAATTGCTCACAGCATCGTTTCACGACTTTGGAGACAATTTCAAACTACAGGAACAGCTATCCGGGGGTTTAGTAGTGGTCGTCCACGAGGAACCACACCCGCAGATGACCGGTATATTGCCTTACAGGCCAGAAGAAACAGGCGGCAGACAGCGGGAGAAATCGCTAGACACACGACACAGGCGACTGGACGACCGATATCGCGTTTTACCGTGGCCAGAAGACTGCACGGTGGTGGTCTGTTTGCACGACGCCCTGTACGGTGTGTACCTCTAACGCCTGCCCATCGGAGAAGGCGTTCTCTGTGGTGCCGGGAACACCGGAATTGGAGAGACAATGAATGGGGACGAGTACTCTTTACAGATGAGAGCAGATTTAGTCTGAGTTGCGATTCTAGACACATACACATCTGGACAGAGCGGGGAACACGCAATAACCCCTTCAACATCATCAAAAGGGACTGTTTTGGAGGTCGCGGAGTTCTCGTTCGAGCAGACATAATGCTTGGTAGCCGGACCGACCTTCATATCTCCCAAGGAGGTTCGTCACCTGGGACTGCTATTGTAACGAGGTTCTTCTTCCTTACATGCGTCTTTTCACAAGGGCTATGGGTCCTCAGTTCCTCTTCATGGACGACAACGCTCCACCTCATCGCACAGTTACTGTCGAAGAGCTGTTGGAGAGTGAAGATATTGAACACATGGATTGGTCGGCAAGGTCTCTGGATCTAAATCCCGTCAAGCATGTACGGAACTTACTAGGGAGACCCGTGGCAGCACGTAACTTATCGCCAGTAACGATTCCGAAACTGCGATTGGTGCTACAAGAGGAACGAGCAGCAGTGTCTCAACAGCTCATTAACAACCACATATCCAGCATGCACAAATGATGTGAAACCTGCCTAGCAGTCAGGGGAGATCATATTCGCTATTAAAGACCGGATGTTTCTTGCTGGACACCCATCACAGGGATGTTTCGGCCTTGAGTCGCATTGCGCTCCATGCTACTTTTTCAATAAAGCTTCTTTTTATCCCTCTGATTTCTGTTTTAGTAAGTGTTGCTTACATTACTCATGTCCTTACGTATTGGGGATCTTACAGTATTAAATGTGTTGATTTGGAAAGCTTTTGTACAAAGTTATATTGAAAAAACCGTCTGGTCCTTAATTTTTGCACACCAGTGTATAATGTGAATACCAAAAAGTTTCCTATAAAAAGCTCTCCACGAAGTCATTGCACATTGTTAGGCAAACAGCTCTCGAGTATTTTCTTACAGTTCAGCTAAAACCTTCACTATCTGATTAAGAGAATTTTTTTTAATCGGAGCTGACTCGTAATTAGCTAACTAAAGTGGCATGATTGAGTGTTGGCGCTTAGGCAGGTAACGTTTTCTGCATAAACAAAAAAATGAAAAACGCCTAGTCCAATATTTTTTAAATATCTAAATAGATTATGATCGTTATAATAAAAACAAGGAAGTAATAAAACTGCGTGTGAATATTATTAACGTGTTTGAAAACTTAACGTGAAAATACTTTCTAAAAATAACAAAAATATGAACAATGTTACATACTAGTAAATAACAAAGGAAGTCACTAAATTAAATTAAATGGGAAAGGGGAGAAATCATACAGATCAGCAACACGGTTTTCACTCAAACTTGTAGCAGAAGTGAAGTTTCTCTGGCCGATGATAATTTTATGTAAAGACGTTCGTCGGTTTCCATCTAGATTACAGGTAGAATACCATTTATTGTTAATGCATTTAGCGATGATATGTTTCGTTAATTATGTCTTATCTACTATTTCAATCAACTCCTCATTATTATTTTACAACTTCTGAATCTAGAAAAACAGGTATCGCCTTCGTAAAATCAAATAAATTCCTCCTGCGAAGAGATAATATTTGGAGGGAAGAAAATGCTGAGACACATTTGTAATCATTGCCATAATTATTAACTGTTAAGTCCTCTGAAATTCCTTATAAAAAAAATTAAGTTCTAAATTTTTGTTTTAAAATATCGTCGTCGGTTCCTGATTAATCAGTTTTTAGATGAACTCCATAAGAACAAGTCGAACAGCATGCAGTTTTTGAAATTGCTGGACGTGGTTGGCTGAGGAATGAGTCGCATGGAAAAAAAAAGCGCCGAAAGTAGTTTTACTTCAATAATTTACTCAATTTCCATATTCTACAACAGCAGTTTTCCTCGTATATATCTGCTTAAAAAAGTAGCAATAGTTTTAAGTTTGATTTTCTAAGATAATTTTAATCTTTCAAGGATGGTAGATCTGAAAAGTAGGAACCTCAAATTGCCGTCTTAACATTCTCTTCATGCGCATTGAATGCTATAATTGTAATAGTACTGCAAATTTGCAATTAATAATTACAGGAATAACAATTATCTTTGTATTAATAACATATTACGGTAAATTAAAAATTTTTTTCAAGAGACCACATGGTAGTATTCTGGTCTTTATCAGTGAAGGCCTATGCATGGAACTGAAAATGAGAAATTCTCTGAAGAAAATGTGGGAAGAATTTGGCTTTTTCGTTCGACACAAATTATTGGATCAAATTTAAACTAATCTCTGTGAAAGTTAGAGACATTAGGTTTTTTAACAATGCAGGAGATGCCCTCTCCGGGACTCGAATCTCGGAACATCTAGAATACACGCCGAGTGAGCGAACCACTACACATCGAAGGCATTCTAAGAAGGCGGGAGAAATACCTTATAAAGTGATATCATTAATTAGTTTGGTTTATTTGATTATGGCAACGAACACTAGGGTTTATCTACCTAAATGAATGGACACCTTCGTGGAGGACTTCCTGAAGGAAACTGGTTCCTATTGACGTTACACATAGGAAAAACCACGAAAACGCCCATGGAGCCAACCTGTTCGCTTGGAATCGAACCCATGTCGAAATACCAGCGTTCAACGACTTTTACCGCTCGGCCGTTGTGAAACGAGAGTGTCATTAACAATTCAGTTTCTTCGCGAGACCAAATCCTTCGTGTTTAATTTACTGCTGTTAAAAGATACACAATTTTCACTCCACCAATTAATAACAATACTAAGTTCACTACATAACTAACACAAAAAGACACGCAGTCGTTCTACTTTCATGCGCGTTTCTTCGCAAACCGCGGCAGCCCCCTGATGTACAAAAATTTCTGTTCTTTCACATGTTGACCAGGCACTATCTGTTCGAAGTTTTACGTTCTCTGAATCGAAAAGTTTCTGACCAATAAAATATAAGATGAAATGATGTATTTTGTAAAGTACGAAAACAAAACTTCAAGAAACAAATGGCAAAGACATTATCAAATCAGTAATAAGTTTAGATTTTCTGTTTCTTCATTTTCTATTCATTTAACGAATGTTTCCAAAATAAAAGCACCAACTAAGCATTACTGTTGAATAAATTAATAGAACATTTTACATCTTATACATATACAGTCATTTAACTGTATTACTAAAACTGCATATACTATTTCCTTTCCGCAAGTTGAATATTCGACTTATTATTAGATGTTACGGAGAAAAGAAGGAAAAATCCGTGGCTAAGAATTTTTTAATTTTTGAAGTTTCAAACGTCAATTTTTGATTTGCTTACATTTATGCACAAATTCTTTTAACGCGGTTAATATCTAGAAAATTTCTAGACTAATATGCACAAATTCTTTTAACGCGGTTAAAATCTAGAAAATTTCTTGACTAATGATCAATAAATACTGAATATTTCGAAAAGCAAACGCAAGAAATTCCCGTAAGTGTGGCCTACTTGCTAGAAGTTTCTAAAAAATGCACAAGGAGGAACGCAAAATTGACAAAGGTAACTGTCCTCGATATCTTCGAGAAACGTAAACCAAAATTTGTCATCTACATTTTAAACTAACTAGTCTAATCATAACCATGCCTGAAAATTTTTTCTCATCTAAGGCAAGGAGCCTCTGTACGCAATCAAATTAACTATACTTAGGTAGCTACGCTAAATTATATCACAACTCATTTTTAATCGTAACTATATTCAGAAAAATAAAACGTACATAATTTATAATATTTAAATGAAAATGTTAAAAAGTACTTTTCTTTAATAAACAGAAAATGACATTGCAGTTAGTACTACAATTAATATGTATAGCATATAAAACGTATTCATTAATCTTCTAGCCTCTTTTCCGGTTAATTTAATTTTTCATTCTTTAAATGAAGTAAAATCGACAACGTTTCAAAAAAAACCCGTATTTAATTTATGTTTTATAGAGCTAATTGAAAGATATTTAGAGATAGATAACTGATAGATAATTGAAAGATCATAACGATATAAGATAACTGAAAGGTAATGATATAATTAATAATGATTGGCAAGACAAGGTCTCCCCCCTCCCAAGGGAACATTTGCATAATTTATTCTTTGAATCTTTTTTAAGCCTTTTCCACCTCAATAATAGTAATTGGCAACGTTAAAAATATTTTTTACGTATACTTTCCCAAGCCAGATACGATGCAACAAAACTGTAGTTCTGAATTTCCTTTAAAAAATCAGATCTTACTTTAGCGACCAGAATTATTGAAATAGCGTGGTTTTTAAAACTATACATTTCTGATGAAGTATCTAGCGCATTTATATAATTTAGATATTTAAGTTCTGTGTTATAAGCCTCTCCTTTTAAAATATTTAAATCTAATGACAGTTTTTCATTAGTTAGAAAATGGAAATCGAAAGCTATTTCATTTAGTTTTGATATCTTCATTTTAGATGAGAGATTAAAATATCTACCACTTCTTTCATTTCTATTACTAAGGGTGGGAGAATTCTGAAAAATTAGTTCGTTTAACAATTAATTCTTTACAATCTGATTAATTATCCTTTTCCACTTCTCTGATATAATTTATCATTACAGCTAAATTTTCACACTTCAAGAACATTTTCCTTTATTTTCTGTGAAGAAAGATAATCCTGTTATATTTGTTTGTTCAATTCAACATGGCAAAGCTTAGTTTGGTTCATTTAATTATGGCACAGCATGCGAGGGTTACATGTGTTAACTTTAATCTCCGTTATTAATCCCAGGATGGCTAGGGTAAGTTGAGCTTTCACTTTTCATTCAATCGGGATACCTCTTGCATTTTATAATTTCTTTTTTATTGCAGTAAATATATACATATATACATATCATTACGGAACATTCTTAATCTCAGTTACATTCTCTCGCTTCCCGATTCTCGATTGCTATCGTACGCCCCCTATCGGCGGCTTTTGTTTTACAATGCCATCTATCGGCTGTTAACACTCGGTCATTCTGACCTAGCAATCGTCCTCGATTGTTCTGAATACAAATCAGTTTTATAATTAACACATTTTTGTATTTCAACTTGAATACACATTACTAATACACTAAGAAGAATACACATTATACTAAAATTTGATATGATAATAAACTTACTAAAATGTTTTCACATACATAAATTCACATATTTTTTGATACATTAGCATAATAGTCAAAATTTTCTGTAAATTATAACTAACCATGTGTTATATATATATATATGAAATAACTCATTTGTTATCAGTTCTAAAATGATCAGTTCAAAGAATGCACTAAAGTCTTTTAGCTAATGTTCAAGAGTTCAAAGTCAATTAATGTTCCAAAGTTTCTGGAGGTTTTTCTATCAGCAAATATACGTAGATAAACAAAAAAAAAAATAAGGAAAGATCTCACCTTAATCACAGCGGAGAACACTTCCATCAGTCCTTACGGACAGATCTGATTGGATTCCGTCGAGGAATCAAGCTTGATAACTGGTCAGTATCTTGATCGTCGCCGTCATCATCTTCATCATCATCATCAGAGCTGGGATCGCACCTCCATGGCTTCAGCTGGCTCACATGAGCAGTGGTAGTGAAGTAGCGACCTCGATTCTTCGTTTCTAGTTGAGTTATTCTGTAAGTATCGCTAGGTAATATTTCCGTTATTATGAATGGACCTCGATATTTTGGCTGTGTTTTGGTAGGTTGACCCGTAGCCTTAGGGGCACATCTCATCACAACGATTTCTCCTTGCTCAAAGATTAGTGTACGACACCTTTTCCCATCGAATCTCTCTTTCATTTTCGCTTGTTGTTCCTCAATTCTTCCTCGCGCTTGCTCTTGGATTTCTCGCGGGTCTTTCCATGTATCTGAATCTTCGTCTGCTAACATCCTAAGTATTCCATCATTAAATCTGGGCGAATACCCGTATAGCATTTCAAATGGAGTCTTATTTGTAGTTTTGTTTACCATGTTGTTAAGATTTCTTTCCGTCTCTTTTATTTTCGAATCCCAATCTCTATGCTGTTTGTCAGCCAAACTTGTCATTATCGTTCCTAAAATTGTTCTGTTGACGCGCTCTACCATACCATTGGCTTGGGGGTGTTTGGTAGAATTCAAAGTATGATGTATTCCGTTATCTGTACAATACTGCTTAAAATGGTGAGAAGTAAAACAAGATCCTCTATCACTTATTATTCTTTCCGGTAGTCCAAAATCATTAACAAAATTCTTCAAAGACTGTAAAACATTTTTAGCACTAGTACTCTTAACTGCAAAAATTCTCACGAACCTAGTCATGTTATCAATTATCACTAATACTTCTTGATTACCTCTCGAACTCTTTACGAAAGGACCCAAGTGATCCATGTGGACAATAGCAAACGGTCTTTTACCAGGTTTTATGGGATGTAACAGTCCTTGTTGCTTGCCACCTGTCGCTTTATTCATAAGGCACTCAATACATGCTGATATGTGTCTTCGTACGTATCGTTTCATGCTTGGGAACCAATATAATTCCTTAATTTTGCTAACTGTTCTATCCACAGAAAAGTGACCAAATAAATCATGTAATTTCACCACTACACTCTTCCTCATGCTTTTAGGAATCACATACAGCAGTCTTTCCTTTCCATCCACTATGGTTTTCCAAAACAGTCTATTCTTTTTGAACACGTAATTTCTAATTACTTGCTTCTCCTCAGCAGTTCGTTCTTCTTGTTTCTTCTTGATAATTTCGATAATTCTTTTCAGGTCTTTGTCAGCATGTTGTATCATTAGTATTTGCTCTTCTTCGGTTAGGGACTGGCAAACTTCAAAATTTTCAGCTATCCTCGTCATCGTGTCATCAGCTTCCGCTACCGGACCTCTGCTCAAAGCATCAATATGGGACAGTCTTTTTCCTGGCCTATGCTTTATCTCAAAATCGTATTCTTGAATCAAACTACACCAACGGGCTATCTGTGGATTTGTAGTCTTCTTCGCATTCATATATATAAGAGCTTGGCAATCAGTAATAATTGTAAATCTTATACCGATTAAGAATTGTCTTAACCTGTCCAACGTCCACACGATGGCCATTAACTCCAATTTGCTGGAATGATACTTTCTCTCTGCTTCTGTTGTTTTCTTACTGACGCAATAAACAAGATGCCATTTTCCATCTTCATCACGTTGGATTAGGATTCCACTCAAACCTTCTGCACTCGCATCACAATGGACTTCAGTATCGGCATGCGGTTGATAGTGAGCTAATATGGGCTTATCAGTCAGTTGTTTCTTCAATAGTTCGAACGACTTCTTTTGTTCTTGCTTCCACTCAAAGTATCGATTCTTCTTTGTCAATCTGGTCAATGGTTCGCTTTTTAATGCGTACTTCGGCACAAATCGTCTGAAAAATCCAGTCAGGCCCAAAAATCTTCTCACTTCGTGTACATTCTTTGGTTCTGGAAATTCTGTTATGGCTTTTATTTTTCTAGAGCCCGGTCTGATACCATCTTCGTTTATAATAAAACCCAAGAAATCTACTTCTCTCTTCCCAAATTCACATTTAGATAATTTCAGGGTTAAATTTGCTTTTCTTAGGCAATCTAATACCTCCTTTAATTTGAAAATCATCTCTTCCCAAGATTTTGCAGGAATAAGTATATCATCCATATAACACAACACCTTAGTATTCAACAAGGGGCCTAGGACATACGACATTAGTCGCTGAAACTCAGCAGGAGCATTTACTAACCCAAATGTCATCCTTTCGAACTGTCCTGTTTCATCTGGAGTAATGAACGCCGTCTTTAATTTGGCTTCTTCACTTAACGGTATTTGCAAATAGCCATGGGCTAAATCCAGAGTAGTGAAAATTTTACATCCTCCTAAACATTCTAAAAGATCATCTATTCGAGGCAAAGGGAACTTATCCTTTATCGTCTGATTATTAAGTCTGCGGTAATCAATTACTAGTCTATATTCCCCTGTTTTCTTCTTTACTAGTAACACTGGACTAGCGTAAGGCGATCTAGTTTCAGAAACTATCCCATTGTCTTTCCATTCCTTAACAATTTCTTTTATTGCGTTACGTTCAGCTGCATTCGTTTTGTACGGGCGAGAAGACACAGGCTTACTCCCGTCAATTTCTTTGATGTCCATTTTTATTACGTCCGTGCAACCTAATTCATTTAGATTAAGAGCAAAGCAATCCCTAAATTCATTTACTAATTTTAAGATATCAGTTCTTTCACTATCTGTAGTTGCCTCGTCAAATTTTATATCATCTATTTTTATTCGGCGAATATTTTGAGAAATGGAAAATACATGGTTTTGTACTTCATCTTTGTTTATGTTAGGATTGTCTGTTTTCTTTAATTCAAAATCTTCTGTTATATCTATTACCCTGCTGATACACTGATTTCCTTTTAATCTGATGTTATTGTGTCCTATGTTCATAACTGGGACTGTTACCCTACCATTTGTAACCTCCATTACTGAATCCGGACTTCCATGCTTGTTTTGAAATAAGATTAATCCATTATTTATATCTGGGGTTACAGAACGTACAAAGTTTATCGTGTTACTTTTTATTTCTATTGGTTCCTCAGAATATAACTTAATGTGCTTACGCTCCGTTTCGTTCATCAATTGTGCGAATGGAATTTTACTAGCATACCATATGTTAAACGAATCCCCTATTTTCCCATAAGCCAACATTTGATCGTTTAAAATATCTCTCCCAATAATTAGGTCATACGGCTGAACTTCATCATGTACGATAAACAAATTCGCGGTTGTTTGGATTTCGTCGATTCGAATTGAAACATGAACTTTTCCCAACGTTGTTGTACATGCGTGATTTACACTCCCGATTCCAAACAATTTTTTTGTTTCCGGTTGCAATGGCAATCGTAATTTCGAAAATACCGAAAATCTTAATAGACTAACAGCGCTTCCAGTATCCACCAAACATTCAATCGGTTCACTGTCGTTAATTATTGCTTTCTTCAAATATGTTGAAACGTCAGATAATCCATCATGATTCATTGCAACACTATTTTGATCTTTCATTTTGTCATACGTCATTCCTTCGCGACTCTCTGTCTGACGCGGGAGGCATTTGGCGTCACAAATCAAGCTAGAATGTTTACGATTACATGTCAAGCAGCGCTCTTTTAATTTACATAAACGGGCCATGTGGTTTTTTCGCAGGCATAAAAAACATCTTGCATTTCGTTTTAGACTTTCTAATTTCTGTTCGCGTTCCTTATCACAATTTTCAGAACTGTGTTCAGAATTATCGCAAAAAATGCAAACTTTCTGGAATGTGCTCAGTGCGGTTGCGTTAGGAAACGAATCCTGTTGCTTTCCTTTAAACTTCTGGAATCTATTCCCCTTTTCCGAAAATTTATTAGTTGACAGTTTATAGTCTATGCTTTTAACTGATTCATTATTTTCCCTTGTTTGACGAAACAAAAATGTTCGTTCTCGCGTTTCTATTTCTCTTCTAAGAAACTTTAATAATTCTGTTACATTCCAAGAATCATCGTTTTCATGCTGTCTATAAAACTCTAGCACAATGGAATCTGGAATAAGTTTGGTTAGTAATGGAAACAACAAACTTCCATATGAATTCAGTTCGACACCAAGAGTTTGTAAACCCCGTACTTGGATTTCTATCGTATCGTATAATTCCCTTAACTGTTTCAAATACGATGCCGATTTTACTGCACTTAAATTTAACAAATTGTTAATATGAGCTCTTACAATAATTTCTTTTTTTCCGTACCTTTCTTTAAGCAACTCAACTGCTAAATCATAATTATTTTCCGATATTAATAGTCCTTGAATACTGGTTAAGGCTGGTCCTTTCAAGAAAGCTTTAAGATAATTATATTTATCTACTTTAGATAAGCGTTCGTTACTGTGAATCGCATTATCAAACTGTGACCAAAATTCCTGAAACTTCTCTAAATTACCCTCAAACGGTTCTATATGAAGTTTCGGCAAATTTATTCTCGGTTTGTCTGGTTCACTACTCGAAATAAGTGAAGAATTATTCTTCAACGACAAATCTGCCTTATTTCTATCTGAATTCTGGAGATAATTCTTGACTTTCGATTTCGCGTAGATGATACGTTCTCTGTATTCCTGATTATTCTCGACTTCTGTTTCGAGATCAGATACTTCAGGAATTAAATTTTCAATTTCTAGATCTAACTTAAATATCTGATCTGCTTTTTCTTGTAGATTCATCTCACATTCTTCTAATGATTTTGTATCGACAATGTCCTGTTCCAATAATTCCGATATTCTCTTAATTACTTGTGTTGTTAACCTTCTTAGAGTTTTACGTTTCGTTTTTGCTTTATCTAAAGCTTTCTTTGTATTCTCATCCATAATATTAACTAATAATATAATTCTATACTTCTAAATTCTATACTCTGTTAGAATTATTCTACAAGTTCACATGCATTCAAATTTTTTTAAAGAAACGAAACTTACCCCTTCTTCCACGCTCATGGTACGCGAGGTCATTATTCAATGCGTGCTTGCATTAATAATCCCACTTCTGAAATGTTAACTTTAATCTCCGTTATTAATCCCAGGATGGCTAGGGTAAGTTGAGCTTTCACTTTTCATTCAATCGGGATACCTCTTGCATTTTATAATTTCTTTTTTATTGCAGTAAATATATACATATATACATATCATTACGGAACATTCTTAATCTCAGTTACATTCTCTCGCTTCCCGATTGCTATCGTACGCCCCCTATCGGCGGCTTTTGTTTTACAATGCCATCTATCGGCTGTTAACACATGCCTAAGGGAAGCATTTTCTAAGAGAAACTGGCTTCTATAGATGCTACACATCGACATGGCAAAACATACCAGGGCTACTTTCCTAAGCGGCCCACCAGCGGCCGAGCGGTAAAGACGCTGAACACTGGTAGTTCGGTCCGAGGTTCGAATCCCGCGAACGGGCTGGCTGCATGGATGTTTTCGTGGTTTTTGCCCATGTGTAACGTGTATACGAGCCAGTTTCCCTTAGAAAGTCCTCCACGAAGGCATCCCTCCCCTTAGGCAGATAGCCCTCGTGTGCTTTGCCATAATTGAATAACCTAACCTAACCTAACCTTTCCTAAGGACAGACTATGCCTAAGGTTAATCCCTCTATTAGGCGTGCGGCCTTATGTATAATTAAAGTTTTTGGATTGCCGAGTTTTATTGACCTTTTATGTTCCTTGCAGTACTAATTTCAACGCATAAAATTTTGCACTGTTTTGCTTAAAGAGGATGTTAGTTTCAAACTATTACAATTATTTACCATTTGATGTCATACATACTTTTTTTTTACTATTTATTATTATTTACGAGTTCCGCCCAAAGGCACTACACGGAAGGGAGGGATGCTTTCGTGGAGGACATTGCTCGTATTAACACGGTACAAATGAGAAAAACCACGAATACGTCCATGCAGCCAGCCCGTTCGCGGAATTCGAACTTCGGACCGAACTACCAGTGGTCAGGGACTTATCCGCTCGGCCGCTGGTGGGCCCCCATATACATTTGAGATATATATAACAATAAAGCGCTGAAAATTATAAAGATATGAGATAATATTTTTCTCTCTTTAAATATAAAATTTTTAATAATTAAGCTCTTGATTTAATTTAGTTAACTCATTAAACCAAGTACGCGAGTGAGCAAATGCTCAAGAATATAGCGCCGTTTTTATTCCTTTAAATATATTTTGATGGCGCTCCTTGATACTTTTTAAAATTGAAAGTTCACAATCAATTTATTTTTTAAAATATATTTATAAAGTTTCGCAGTTAACTTGACGCCTCTCTTAGCTGTTCATCAGAAGCAAGTGCCTCACCCTTGCTCGGCTCAGGCTTTGTAAGAGTTTGAAGGCGTTGGCTCTGCCAGGACACCACTAAAGCTAGACATGGTTGCAAGATTTATTGATGACTTTCGCGCAATAGCCAAGAAACGCTTTTTAGAAACACAGTATTTCTTAATGACGGCTGACAAAGAAAATATGACTGTTTACCTCCATACCTTACACTTTTATTTTTGTTGTAAGCTCGCGTGAAAAGTTAAGCTGCTCATGAGACTAAGAACGAAAAGAGCGAGTATACAACGTTAAGAAAATTTATTCAAGAAAAATACCATAGTATTAAACTAATTAAATAACATTAATAAACAATAAAGAATCCAATTATCGATTTACAAATATAGCGAAGTTAAATACTTAAAAAATTATTCAGTGATAAGCTGATGGAAAAATGTCACAAACGGGAGCTTCAGTGGGTTAATTAAAAGTAAATTAACAGACTAATTTTTTTCCCACCAATACACTTGGCGTTTAAAGTATTTTTAGTTATCCGTGCGGCAGGTAAGTTTCATTTCTTTACTTTTGGAAATCCAGAAAGGACAGGGTACTTGTTACGCAATAGTAAAGATTTAGATTTTGGTTACTTCGAATAATTCAAATTCAGGCTTACTTTGTAACTGCTATTAAGCAATTATTTATGCACTTGATGTTCATAATTCGAACAATATTAAAAACATTTTCTTTAACTGAAACTGGAAAAGGCACACGCAGATTATTTGTCTAAAACGAATGATGCTTATGTAGCTGTTTTTAAAGGAAACTGGTTTGTATTCACATTGCAAATGGAAGCACCCACAAAATCACTCATGCAACCAGCCCGTCGTCAGGTTTTTTATCCGGGTACAATTACCGGAATTTTCAATCTCGCCTAGTTGTCCAATGGTACGCGAAATACGTGTACAAGTAAAAACAATATACAAATTAATGCTTATGAAGTTAACAGTTTAAAAACTGAGTTTTTTTTTTTTTTCCTTTTTTTTTTTTTAAATCCAATGGCAGGCACTTGCCTTTACAGCATTGGTCACTTCTAAGTGAAGCCTGCTATGAAGGGACGGACAGTTAACCATGCCCTTCGGTACCGCAGTAAGCCAACACCGTCTTTCGAGACGGTGTTGAGTAAGCCCCCTTAACCACTATACCGTCTGGGCGACGATTCTTTTAAAATGGATTTATGACTCGTTATTAACAGGAAAGCAGTTCAAAAATAGGTTCGGAAGTTTAGATTATAATTTTCATTTGCTCTCCTGAATACTGAAGAATGAGTTTATATACGAGTAGGTAAAACAGATGCTTAAATGTTAACGAATTTTGTCTACTTATATGAAGTATTATGCAATATATATTATTTTTATGTTCCTAAAATATCAACAGTTCAATGCTTGCCATGCCAGTTTGAGCACTTTCCCACAGTTATCAAAAATGTGTAATTTTGTTTCTTCCCATCAAACCAAATTTCGTTATGCCCTAGGTTCGGATAATAAAACAGCTCTGACTTGCCTTTTACGCATGATAAAATAAGAAAATTTTGCAGTTTAGCGTCTGGAGCTTAACAGCATGTTGAAAAGAATAATGGAATTACGCTCTAATCAGGCTAAATCAGACTGGATAATGATATTAAATTTTCTCTTTGCCTTCACGGGGATTTTAACATCTTCAAAGCTAATTTTAACGTCTTAAGTGTTCATTTAACTTTAATGTAGCTACCCAGGAAATAGCAGCAGCTGGCAAAATTGCTCAAGAACAAAATCGTAGCATTCATTTCAGAAATCGTTTAAATAGAGGAAATTAGAAAGCGCAGTATTAAAAATGTGAAATTTTCTTTAACCCTTTCTACTGCAAGCTATTTTCTTACCATAGACACTCCGATGAGTGTCCTTGAAGACTATTCCGGGCCATATTAGTTATCAATTTTGGGGGTTATGAATTTAGTCGGTTTATTCACCGGTATTTTACTATCCAGGAAAAATACACCGTCTTTGTAAATAGCTTCCAAAATTCCCGCATGGAAAACAACTGTTTCAGAATGTAATCAAGATGGAATGCAAAATTTTAAAATCATTCTTAGCTGTCTCAGAAATTTCGAAAGAATTTATTTTGCCCTTTCTACCTTCATCAGTACAATCACACATTTATAAGTGAAAATCAGGATTCACAAAATATGATCTTTATTAGAAGAATACTTTGATTTCATATTAAAGCTCTAACTAATGAATTAAGACGGTAACAGCTTCTGAAATTTTTATTTACATTGTCAAAAGCTACTTTTCATTTGTTAGACTATAAAGCAACAATATATTCAAACTGCATGCTTTCAAAAAGCTTCCATACTTTCACACTACGTAATTTCGGAAACATTAACTACTAAACATAGGTAGTTCACCGTCGTTCTATTCCTGAAGACTAAAAGGGAAGAATATACGAGGGCAGATCAAAAACTAAGTTGCACTAACTCGCCGCAAGAGCTCGCTGTCTGTCGTATCTTGGGCAATGCAGAAAGCTGCAATGCCCAAGATTAACTGCTTAGACGTTTGATAGGAAGGTTGGTGCGGTTTCCAGTCTTGTTGTGTGTGGATAAGTGGGTTAAAAATCAATTACGCGTCAACTGGATGTTCGCTTCAAATTGGAGGTGCGTGCAACAATCAGATTCCTATGGGCTAAACGAATGAATTACACGGACATTCATCGTTAAATCACTGCTATATATGGTGAGCGCACAATTTCTCGGCAAGGTATTAGAAAGTGGTGTCAAGAATTTGAAGCCGGACGCACGGATATCACGGACGAATATCCGAAGGGAGGCCCGGAACGTCCAGTAACTTTGCAAATGTTGACCGTGTGAGAGCGATCATTAGAAGGAATTGGCACATAAAACTACAGGAAATTTCCAACATGCTGAACATTTCGTATGGCAGTGTGTTCTCCATTGTTCGCGAGGACCTTGCATTTCGTAAACTGTGTCAAAGATGGGTCCCACGTCTTCTCACCGATGATCACAAGGGAAAACGTTTCGAATCCTCACTGGCTTTTTGCAATGGTATTCTGCAGAGGACAACGAGTTTCTAAGGCGAATCAGGACAAGGGATGAAACGTGGGTCGACCACCTTACCCGCAAAACGAAGAGAACATCGATGGAATGGGTGC
Source organism: Stegodyphus mimosarum (assembly GCA_000611955.2). Classification (NCBI taxonomy): domain Eukaryota; kingdom Metazoa; phylum Arthropoda; class Arachnida; order Araneae; family Eresidae; genus Stegodyphus; species Stegodyphus mimosarum. The sequence continues at coordinate 51,038 of KK120924.1, read as the reverse complement.
ACACCTCATCACCACAACGAAAGAAGGCCAAGGTCCAACCTCCAGCAGGAAAGGTGATGATGACAGTGTTCTTTGACATGGGGGGTTTGGTGTGAAAGGTGATGGCGGCAGTGTTCTTTGACATGGAGGGTTTGCTGCACGTAGAATTTATGCCAAAACGAATGACAATCAACTCGGTTACGTATTGTGAAACGTTGAATCGGTTGCGTAAAATAATTAAAGAGAAGCGCCGGGTAAAATTGCGCGACCACGATAACGGAACACCTAACAAGGACCGCCAAACGTTCGACATGCTGCAGCGATTCAAGTGGGAGATATGGCAACATCCTCAATCCAGTCTCGATTTAGCGCCATGTGACTTTCATGTTTTCGGTAAATTTAAAAAGGTTCTTGGTGGGAAACGATTCCGAAATGATGAGGAGGTGAAAGCAGCTGTCTCCGTGTGGTTTACATAGCGCTGGAGGAGATTTCTATGCATCCGGAATCAAAAAGCTGGTTGTTCCTTCGGAGAAATGTTTAGAGTCTCTTGAGAACTACGTGGAAAAATGAACTTACATTGTATGCTGTCATTTACATTACTTTTGTGTCGACAATTTAATAAATGGTCATAACTTGGAAGTGCAACTTACTATTTGATCTGCCCTCGTATGTATGAGTTTTGTAGTTTTCCTCATTTATGACTTAAATATAAGCAAGTTTTTGCATAAAATTCTCCACGAAGGCATTCCTTCCCGACTCAATACAGGCCAGGTGAAGAGGGTTGCCGAACACTAATAAACGTCCTGGGTTCAGTTCCCAGCGAACAGACTCGTTATGCAAGAATGTCTTCGTTATAACTTGAAGATGAGTTAATTCCACGTATAAAGCATTCCACAAAGTAATACGTCAATGGGTGCTGATAGTCTTTGTGTGCCCTGGAATCAAAAATTCAATATCTTTATTAAAACTCATTTTTAAATTAAATAACGATTCAGATTCGTATTCGGCTTCTCATTCACTGTTGTATACTTTATCCTGGAAATTTGCGTAACAAAGTATTGATTCTTCAGTCCGCGTAAAGTTAATACCTACAAAAGTGGTCGCCAAAGCTTGAACTGTGAGCTAGCTACCAGTTGGTCCTAGCAAAATTCTTGGTAGGTAAACGCACGAATATTTTCCTTTGAAGCTAATATCGAAAACAATATACAGAGTAGTCATAAAAAATATGAGCCCCTAGCAGCCTATCCGCTGCTTTAAGGACCATCTTTCTTTATAATTTCAAATAATTAAACCTGAAACCAGATTGGAAAATAGGCTGAGATTGAAGATTAATCTGTGCCAAGGTCCTAGAAACATCTTCTGTTAACTAGAATTATGATGCAAGAGTTTGTGATAATTATCATTTAAATATAAGTTTGTATAAATACAACAATATACAAATTCTAGATATATGAAAACCTGAATACAGTACAACAATATATGAAAAAGAAATGGATGAAAAAGAAGTTGAAATCTCAAGAAATGAATAAAAGGGAGTTCGAAAATTTTTTATGAAGTACGAAAATGCTGCAGATGTTCATAATTACCTATTATTAATTAAACGTTTATTATAAATCAAATGTATGTCAAAGTGAAAGAAGAGTAAAGTACAGATAGAGTAATTGGAAAACAGAACAAATATTTAAACGTTTCTAATATTAAAATATGGAATTTGTAAGAAAATTAAATAACTTTAAAATAACTTCAATGATTAAAAATGGAAAGCTTAATTAGCATATATTACAATAATACTGGTGCAGATTTAGAACCTCTTAACGAACCTGATTCTTAGATTTAATCAAGGGAATTTTTTTAAATTAGAACTATTTATTTACTATTTTAAAATTTATTTACTATTATTAATTATTTACTATTTTAAAAATTAAATTAGAACTATTATAGTAAATTTGAAAGTTAAAACCATTCTGTACTATCCAAGAAGATTTGTTAATATTTATCCAGACAACAAAACTAATTTAAAGTGCGCTACAAATCAGATACTTGATAGGTTGGTTTATATATATGATTTACATAGATATCGGTTGTGTGTGTGTGTGTGTATATATACAATATATATAGAGAGAGAGGTTGTATATATGTGTGTGTGTGTATATATATACGTAATCCAAAACTGATTATGCAATATATATATATATACATGATTAGTTCTACGTAGGTCAATATATATATCAGCAGCTATAATCTACTTATATATCAGCAGCTATAATCTACTAATTAGATATTTTTGAATTCCTATGGAGAATAAACAAGATTTGTCTCATCATTATTTTAAGCATTATAAAACTTTAATATGATTCTAAAAGAAATTTATTATAACTAATACATACCAGATTTTTAATTTAATATTTGTTTTGTATGCACAATTTTTAAACATCCGATAAACGAAAATAGAGGCTTGTAATCTGAAAAAAATATCCAGATAATAAGGATAAATGACATTTTGTAGCACCCATCTTGGGAGGAAAAGCTAAGTCGCACAGCTCCTGGGTTTTCTTTGTTCTGTCTCAGCCTTGGTATGTAAGATGGAATAAGAACACTAACATAATAAGCCTTGGTATGTAAGGGAATGGAAAAGCCATGGAGGGAAAAAAGGTACTTACTTCCCACCTCCATAGTAAAAGCTGGCTATTATACGTTGCGGAGCAGTTGCTATCTTAGTGGGGTCTTCTGAATAGATACGAAGGGGTTCTTCAATTAAATTTCGCGTAGTTCCTTTTCTACCAAGCACTCGAGCGAAAGGGGAGGTTTGAAGCGATTTGGACAATGAGGTGTCAGAGGGAGATGGAATTGCTGTCCATCGATAATAAGAGACAAATTTTTGATCAACTTCACTTAAGCAAATCAGCATTCCCACGGGTCTCAAAGGAGCTTCTTTAAATGTTCAAACAGGTGAAAATTCGTTTGAAGCCATTTTGGGATAGGAGCAGGTGGAAATAACTCAGTGGTGTCCCAAAACAACCTTATTGCAACTTATATTGCATGTCTGTGTATTTTTATTTGCAATTTTTATTCTACCTTTCCGCTGATGGTATCACTTTGCGCACTTGCTCACCACTGTTCATTGTTATTTGCTCGACGGCTTTCTGATGCTTCTGCCCATTTATCCATTTTCTAGTACAAATTTTTAATACTTTTTATATTATTAAAAAGAAAAAATATTAGCATACATATATATTTGTATTATGATCAATCTTAAGTTCGTTGAGATACGCCTTCGAAACTTTGTATTTTTCGATTCGGGGTAGTGTTCGCCCAGGTACCCAGGCGTCTTAAACACCGTATCACAAGAGAGCCTTATTCCAGAAACTGCCTTCAAGATTCATTTCCCGATCTTCTCGCCAGATAAAGTACATCGAAAGCTGAATAAAAACTACCGTAATGACTTACATTCGCCCCGTTAGTACATCCAGAATTTTGGGATAATTTGTAAACAAATCATTCATTTTAAAATTAACGCTGGAATTAAGTTTGTTTTATAGCATTTAATCGTTGTAGCTATGTTTATTACTAAAATTTTGTAGCTTTTGTAAATGCGTTTTTTGTTTACTATATCAAAACTCTCCTGGAGAAACATGTTTCATGAAAATTCTGTAGTGGACCAACATACATCTTTACACAATACAATACATCTTATGGTGGATGGATTTTGCTCGAAAAGACTAGAAAATTTACTTCTTACTATACACGCAAGTAAAAATCGGCTTGAATTCAGTCTTATTTAACTGAAGCTTACCCGTTAGTTGTTAGCTTTTCAGGGCGAGTATAATCGGACGGTTGGAGATCTACGCTGAATTAACTTCAGCGTGTATTCACTGAACCTTACAGCATTTATCTCTAACGGATTATTTTAGAGTGGTCAGCGGAATTCTTGAATCGTTTCAACTTTTGTAGCTTTCTTTTCCTGTTCTTTATATAAAATAATGAAAGACTCAGAGATAAACTGATTAGATCTCGCATATTTTTTAGGATTAAAGGCTGCTGAATCAACTTAAAGAAGCAGATTAAATAACTAACAACATAACATTTATTAAAAATAAACAAGCTTAAGCTTCCCGGCGAGAGCTACTTAGGCTTGCTGTGTTATATTAATTTGATAAAATGTTTAATAATGCAGAATACTGACATACTGTAGCCATTGTGGTATAGTATAACAGAAGAGTACGAAAGGCTGATAAAAAGCCCACATATGTCCTATTTTACTGTCTATCGCAATAGTTCTGTATCAGTATATCACATGGCCTTTTTCCCCACCTACTTCTCCGCGCATGTGGGGAAAGAAGCGACTATAACATTACATTTTTGCTTGAGATCTAACAAAAGGTAAACATCTGATATAGCCTCGCGATCATTCCCATCAAAAATAAGCAATAAAGAATAGACATCTTAACACCAAAATCAAAGACATTCTTCTATATATCCAGAGACTCGGACTGGATGTCCGGCGAGTCTAACATCACTGAAACTATAATTTTATTAAAACATTTATTAACGTCACTTTCACAATATAATGTTTCAACTCCCTTTCTTTCGGAAAGTGCAATTCGGTCAAAATTGCACTTTGTATTAATGCCACAAAAAATCATTTCCGGCAATTCAAAAACTGTATAATGCAATGCTGATGGGCCGAACTTCTGAAGAGTTTACACCTTCTGCCTTAGAGAAGGCATTTGAATGAACATCTGGTTTTTTAGATGTCTGAATTGCCCAAGTTTTCAAGGGAAATCTTCTATTTTATTTGTCTAGCTGTTATGCTCAACATCGCTCAGCCCGTACAGTGGTTAGAGACATTACCTGCAGTACCAATGGGCTCGGGTTCGTATCTAGAACAAGGCATGGATGTCTGTACACGTGATAGTCTCCGTGCGTCATGGGGTCACACAAAATACACGGCAAGCCGAAAGTCCTCTCGAGAGGTCTTTGGTAGGGGAAGAGGAGTGGGAAACCCTCAGACCGCCCCCCCCCGGGTTTCTTCCTCAAAACTGGGGCGGAAGCTTTACGGTGAGCTAGGTTCAGCAATACCCGTTACCTGTGGTACTACACAGGTGCTGGCCTAGCTTCTACCTGTACCTCTGTCTATCGTAGTATAAGTCACTTTAAAATCCAATTTACATTTAAAGGTCTATTTTTAAATTAAATGACCAATTTCTAAACATTTACAGCAATTTTTCTTGCTTTAAAATTTAGTCCCTAAGCTTAAAAATATTCACAACATGAAGGAACTTTGAACAAATTACTTTTACGCTAGTAGGTCATGAATGGCGGTTGATTAAAAGCTAAGTAAATTCACTGTCACACGAACAAAAAAATTCGCACTGCTTCGTGTTTAGCCAGTCGTCATTCCGCAAGAAACATTTGAACAGCTGCACTAAGCTCTGTCGCTTCTTTTCGCGCCTAAGGACATAAACAGATCTCCGTAAAACGATTAAGGAGTGAATGAATGCTTTCGGAGCTGGAAAAAAAAAGGGTTCAGAAAATACATTTCTTATTAAAGTAATTTTTTAAGAAATAAGAGTTTCAGTGACGTTTAATGGCATTACTTCATTCCAGCAATTCTCTTTTAACTGGACTCAAAACAATGTAAACTATTTACTACTACTTATCTTTATATTATCTTTTCTTTAAAAGATTTCTTTCAAAAAGTAGTCTTTCTTCGTTACTTTTAATATTACTCACGTTTCTTATTTCTCCTTCCCACATCCTCACTTTTTTTAACATTCCGATTACGTTTAGACATGCGAGGGTTATCTGCCTTGGGAAAGATACTTTCGTGGGGGGCTGTAAGAAACTGGCTCATATTCAGGTAACACACGAAGAAGATCACTAAAAATTCATATTCCAGCACTTTCGCTCGAAAAATAATCCCCGTCGAGCTACCACTGTTCGGCCACTTGACCACTACTGGGGGCTGAGGTAAATAAAAATATACCTGGAAACAGACTGAACTTAATCTACCGCAATGGCGCGAAAAGATTTTTATGGGTAAATATCAAAGATCCATAATTTTTTGTTATCCGTGACACACCATAGCAATGTTGTTTCTTATGCACACAATATATTCAGCAATCCTAATACATATGGAGTAAAGTTAATTAGAAAATACTGTTAAGGGTGCGCAAGTTGCATGATCGAATGAAAAAAATTTTCCAAGAAACAAAATGAATGACGCCTCAGGTAAAAAATAGTGAAGGACAAAACCTCTCTTTTGTGGGATTAGATCAAAGCCGTTGGATCACTGAACTGAATCGGTTTTTGTTTACGACTCCCCACTAGCTAACAACAGCCTTAACGAAGAAAATTGGGAATGCGGAGTAAATGTGGGATGCGAG
>KK120924.1:0-38782 GCA_000611955.2 Stegodyphus mimosarum | reverse complement strand
ATTTACAGTCTACAGTAAAATCGCACTGATATTACAAAAAGACCCAGAAATTTGCAATAGCAGTCAAAATTCTGGGCCCAACACAACTTCGGAAATGCTGTACCTACATATGCTTGTATGCTTCCTAGTAAGAGTAAATTACAAGCAAATTCCATGCTTCAGCCGAAAAATCAACTAAGGTATGCTTGCCAATTCTGAAATAATTGGACATAAAAAAACCATAAATGCAAACAGACCTGATCGAACCAGATTTAACAGGACGTTAACAGAATATTTTTTAAATATAGCTTTAATATGGAGGGTCAGAGAAATGAAATATTTGGTTTGGTCAGATCGACGGCAAATGTTAATTGAGCTCATATGTAGAAAACGTTTTTAAAAAGAAAAACGCAAAGCTGGAAGGCAATAATCCAAAGTCTGACATTTGCCTTTTATATAAACTTTTCAAAATTACGCTTTCCTTAGGGCAGATAAAAGGCAGAGATAAGAATATACTGTTTATCCAGAATAAAAATACTGCTTGAGATTTGGTTTGTTTAAAGTCTACTCTTCAGGCATATTTATAATTTTTCATTATACTGACACGCTTTTAATCATATATTAAAATTCTTATCCCTGGTATGACGCACGATCGTAAGTAGCAAAGTTTATTTGCAAATGAATGAAATTTTAAAAGAATTTTTTTCCTGAAAAGTTTTCTATAAATATTTTCCTGACCTCTTGATTACTTTAAAATATGTAGTTTAAAGTAATTTTAATAAATCGTGAATATTACAAAAAGTTTACCTTTAAAATAGAGAATTACAAACCCGAGTTTTATAATTCTGAAAGAACATGTGGTCATTCCTTAAAGGGTTAAAAAAAAGGGGAAAGGTTAGCGGTAATTAGAAGTTCGCTTGAAAATCAGCGCGAAGTTTTAAACCCAAATATCTCTGAAACGCCTTCGACGATTACCATAAAATTCAGTATTTGGAGGCGTAGAATCGAATTATGGAAGAAAAATGGCAAGCCGTTTCAAAAAAAAAGTCTGATTTTATGTCAAAATAAGTATGCAAAAGCGATGCTATATATAAACCTAAGGTAAATCTTAAGTCGCGCTTTCTAAACATGAAAATAGCAATTAAAAGTGTATCGATCGGTCAACTACGCTGATCATAAATTAAGGAAAAATCACAAAAATCACGATTACTGAAGAAGTTACATGTTAAATTTTATGAAACTTACCCACAATATACAACACATAGTAAGATATCAAATAACATAAAGAGAAATTACCAGACAATTATGGTGATGTAGAAATTAGCACATATATAAAATAAAGAAATCGAAGGTGTCAGTTTGACAAAGGAAAAGTACCTTCAATATGGAATATGATAGCCTTTAGAAGCAATACAGCGATGTGTGATACTTTCAATTATGCGGTCTATCAGTTCCAGAGGAAGCGAGAGCCATTGCTCTTGCAAAGCAGTTGCAAGCGCGGCAAGGGTCTGAGGAAGCGGATTGAGAGCAGCTAGATGTCTCCCTAACGTCCATCCCAAACGTGCTCGATAGGATTCAAGTCCGGGGATCGAGCTGGCCAATCCCTGCGCATAATTGTTTCCTGTTGAAGGTAATCATGTAACAGGAAAGCATCACCTATTGCCAAGGGGTATGGGCGCACATAAGCATCAAGGATGTCATCTCTATAAACTTGAGAATTCACGGTTCCCCTTGGAAAGACATGGAGGTCTGTGCGTCCACCCAAAGAGATTACACCCCAAACACAGACACTGCCTCTTCCGTATGCACCTCTTTCACGGATGTTTGACGGATGATAACGGATTCAAGGTTCTCTCCATATCAAATAACACCTACTATCGCTTTCTAGACTAAACCTGGACTCATCCGTAAAGAGAACACCCCTCCATTGATCAGGCGTCCAGTGAACATGTTGTTGTGCCCACTGCAAAGGTCCCTCGTATAGCGTGATGTGAACGGCACGCAAATGGCTGGTCGCCTCGCATACAGATCACCTTTAGCCTTCTACGCACATTTGACGTTGACACCAACGTTCCGGTGGCTTAAGCAAGGGAGGATCTAAGAAGAGTCGGAGTAGCGGTTCTATTCCTGCGTGCACATAATGTCAAATATCGGTCATCGGCGCTCGTCGTAGCAGTTGGCCGTCCTTGGCTGAACCTCCTAGATGCCGAATCTGTGGTTTGAAATTGCCTCCAAAGTCTATGAACCACAGAAGGATTCACATTTAGCCATTTGGCCACTTTTGTTTGACTTTGTTCTGCCTCTAGTCACTGAATGGCTCTGCATCGTAGTTCTGCAGGCAAATGATGCCTGGAGGCCATTGTTATGAATTGACCATCTCAGATTTTTTATGTCACTATCACAGTGAAATATGTGGACTTTCTCTCAAACAAGGACTTTGATGGTCCTCGCAGATGATGTATCCCGAGTGCAGCGCAACTAATTTGCATATTGCAGTTTCACTCAGCTGCTCTTACTTGGCAACATATTCAAATTTTACACGATTTGGCTTATTTTTGAGGGAGTTATCGCTATTTTTGTGATTTTCCCTTAATTTGTGATAAACAGTGTAGAACGGAAGGCACAGAACGACCCCCCTTTTTTTTGACTCCCGGTATGCAGCCCATCAACCACTAAGCGGTAAAAGTCTCTGAGCATTGGTAGTTTCACCTAAATTCGACTCCAGGCGAACGGGCTGGCTGCATGGACGTTTTCGTGTTTTTCCCCATGTGTAAAGTTGATGCGAGACAGTTTCCCTTTGAAAGATTTCCATGAAAGTATCCCTCCCCTTAGGCAGATAGCCCTTGTGTGCTTTGGCGTAATCAAGTAAAAACCTATTAGACATTCCCACTATAAGTACCGTCAAATTACTCGTAAAATGGCAAACTGCAGAAAAGAAGAGTATTACGAGATGATACTGCTGCCACAAGCAAATCTGAAGAACAGTTAGAGAAACTGCATGACAGTGTCCCTTGCGATTTCCTACCTCTGTTTAAGCATCAACCTCAGACATGCATCAAGTTTACATTAAGTAAAATTTTCAGAAGTTAGCCCTCATAGGTTTCCAACAACCCACTCATCTTGACAGAGTATCATTTCTTCCTAATTTAAATATGCTCTACTGTTTCCCATTTTACACATTTTACTTGCCAATTTCAGCAACAGTACTGTTAACTTTACAATTACAAACCCGTACATTTCCATGTATAAGCCGAGAACTTTTGGAAATTTCCTAAAGCTAAATTATGGGGGTGGTCTTATAAATCCGCTAATCTTTCCCAAAAAAAATAAATAAAATAAAAAGGTACTTTTCTGTTAGCTGGGAACGAGCGATAAATCGCCAAATATATCACTTATTTTGTTTAAAATTTAATTATTAGTGAAATGAATAATTCATTTTAGGAAAATGAGCTGTTTTATTTTCGAAATTGTTTATAATGTTGGCTTGTTGCGTCGTCACCAAAACGAAAGCTCTGACGATGACAAAATTAACGCATGGCTTTCTCCACTTTCGACAATGTTTTTCATTTACGAAAAAATGCCAAGCAGCATACTACTGTCGGAATTTTCAATAAAAGTGATCATCTTTTATTTGAAATTTGCTGTATAAGAATTTCTCTTCCCTGTCATTTTTTTTGGCAAAAAAAAAAAAAAAAAAAAAAATTTTTTTTTAAAAAAAAAAAAAAAAAAAAAAAAAAGGCATCGAAAATAAGGCTCGCGCATACCGTATAGAAGACAAAAAATGAACGGAATAAATGTGCTAGCTTCAAGACAGAATTAAAACTATCGTTGGTGTCTCATTATATTTTATAGCTATTTCATTGGAAAATATTGATTTAAAAGTTTAATTGGAAACCATACAAGAATTTCAATTTTATTTTTTTCCCTTTCGGCTTATATACTGGTTTTGATTAGTTTTTTTTAAAGAAAAACGCACTCTAGGCTTATATTCAGATATATACGGTAATTCCCGGACGTGCAACAAATATAAATTCACCAGTGATGGATGATCTGCAACTAACTTTAAAATCCTCCTGAATAAAAGTTAACAATTATACAATTCTTATTGATCCCTCCTTACCTGTTCAATATGACAGACAATAACAAACCTAAAATGATGTTTCTTGGTAACGAAATATTTCCGTCGCGTTTCTATAAGCAACGCGCAGATACCGTTTTCTAAAACTTCTTGTACATGCAATGTTCCATTACGCGCTAAAAAAAGATTCCAATCAATACAACATTTCGAAGTCCCCCTTGAAATTACTGCATGCTTGAAGTAATGAATCATAAATGCATCATGAAGAGGAATTAGAAGCGGCGTAATTTTAATTTATTTTCTAGAACTCCCATGCCTTAAATATTCACCTGCATCTTTACAAACGTTTTTGGTCACATTGCATTGGTATTTTTCATGAGGGAACAACATATCAACAGTGATATAATCCTAAAACTAATCCATTACTAGAAAAATAACATACAAAAACATAGTCTAAACCAAGGGTGGCCAACCTTTTTGGGAAGAGTGCCACTTCCAACTTTCCCAACATACTAAAAATTATGAAAAGGTGGAAAAAAATGTTATTTATAGGCTAAGTATGGGACTTTTTAGCACATTTTTTAATGTAAATCTGAGCAGTGGACATTCAACAAATAAAACAAACATACAATCTAGGGTTTTATTGTTAATAAACATTTTTAAAGTTAGGTTATGTACACTGCGAAAAAAAAGGGACAGTTCCGTATCTCCTGCTCTATTGGGCCGATTCACGAAATTCAAGTTGCGCTTTTTCATGTCTGGAAAGTGCGGCTTAGGATATATATTAGATTTATATATAGCCTTTTCCTAACATAGGTATTTTGACACAAAATCGGGACTTTTTCTGAAATAAGATACCAATTTTTTCCCATATTTCGATCAAAATGGAAATTCGATCATAAATCAAACATGAATAATTGAAAGCATTTAATTCTAAATAACTATCAAATTGTCAGTACTTAATAAATGTGGTTTTTGTGTATGTAGGTTTTTTAGCAAGTCATCTATATTACGATTAGTTCTTGAAGATATTAACAAAATTAGGTGTTATGTTCATGTCAGTTAATCTTGAACGATATTTTGATTTTATTATGTTCATAAAAGAAAATATTTGTTCATAAAAATATGTTGATCCAAACCTACAACAAAATCTGGCAACCAAATCGTTGAAATAAGTTCCTTATATTTGCTTTTCAGTGTAGTATGCTTCTGCAGGTCTCTTAATTTGGATTTCAGTTGGGTAACAATTACCGTTTGGCAGAGAAACTGTATTATTATATTTATTCTAATGTGTCTATGTGAGCATCTATCGACGGAATTGATACAGACGGACATTATCATGCTTTCAAATCTTAATTCAGTACGCCTTCGCCGTGCCACATTGTGGCACGCGTTGCCCGTCCCTGGTCTAAACTAATGAAGAGTCTTTCAACCTTGAATTCTCAATTTTTCATTAAAAAAAAAAAAAAAAAAAAAAAAAAAAACTTGCTAGAAATACAAAATAGTATATTAGCTAACATTCTATAGGTAAGCCTCAAAAATTGTTAGAAACGGAGATTTTATTGCCAGTTGCGAATTTAATGTCAAATTTGATAATCTATGGCGAACCTTCTGATAAACTTTAAAATTTTGTGAAATCTCTAAAATAGGGTTGCATTGCCAAATATAGTAGATTCGTAATTTTCCATTTCCTGTTCACACTGAAAATGTTTTTACAATACTATGTATATTTAAATACGGAAAATATATTTTTTTTTTTTTTGTGTATTGTTGTTTTCCAGTAATGTCAATATTTTGTCATAAACGCTTTTTATCGGTTTGCCAATAAAACTATAACGTGCACTTAACTTGAACTCTAACTGAATTGGGAGGGGGATGTAGTTGATTCTACACTCTCAGAAAGAAAAATGGGTACTTACGGAAAATCCCGTCAATCACAAGAGACGGCGCCAAACCCTCGATCCACGTTCCCTTTCGAATTGACACTCGCTTCGCACAAGCCTTAACGTTGCAACGTCATTGCTTCTCAGTTTTTAAATAAAGCGGCATATCGTGGCCATTAACATATTTTTTTGAGGTCGGTAGGATTCCATAACTTTGGAACTATTCAACAGCATGCTCTTCTGTAGTAGGCAGGTCCTAAATTTGAATCTTTTTTTTTCTCCCCCCCCCCGAAAACGCATGATAGAGGGGAAAAAAGGAGTCTTTACTCAAGAATAATAACTAACACGTGTAATCAAACCCAGCGTTACACCAAACCCAGCATGTTTGAAGAAGACTTCCATTTTTGACGAAAAATCGCGTAGTTTGATGTCTTTTCTTTAATAGGCAAAAATGGTCGACGGATTTTTACGTAAATTCCGAAAAATATAACTATTTAATTTATTTTAATTTTAACTATTAACGAAATTTAACTATTAAATTCCAACAGATGCAACAAAAATAAAAATATATATGTGTACATTGTTATTCGTAATTTTTTTTCTGTATGATACTGTATTTTCTGACAGTCTAGAAATAAATTGCATGTATAAATTTATTACTGAAACTTATAATTTAGGTATTTTATTTTACCCTTAATATGAAAGCAATGACATTAAATCAGCATGATTAATTTAAAGTAATATTCTGACTCATATTACAAGTAAAATTTTATTCTGAATAAATAAAATGCACGCTTACACGTCACTTTCAATTGAAATAAATATTATACATATCAAATGGATTCATTGCGCCTAAACTCGTAACGTTTGAACTAGGACTGACCGCGCAAAGAATTTTCTTTCTGCAAACCTCATTACGTCAAGAGAAATTCGCACAACAATGTTTTTCAGCTTCTCGTTTGAAGTTCACGATGATTTATTTTTTCCGGTTTATTTTTGCAACATTATTCACAAATATATACACTCAGACGTAGTTTGCTAGCTTTTTTTCTTTTTCTGTGAATAATTTTATTTTTGCTAGCTGCAAATAATTTTATTTTAACTTGTAGGCTAAAGCTGATTAGAAAGATTGGTTTAGATAATTTTATACTATAAGGAAGCTACTTTGGTGAAATGAATACATATGTGGTCTGGATATTGTTTCAACATTATACAGCAGACGTATGAAATAAACGTATTTTACCCAAGAGAATGTTAACCTGAAAAATTTGATTTTTGAGATTTTAAAAGAACCAAGAGAAATTACGATTGATAAAGCAACAGAAAAAATCATTGTCTCATCAGATGAGGAAACTGGCTCTGAAAATGAATCGGATGACACATCTCGAAGTAAATTAACAGTTATTTCGTCAAATAATGAATCTGGGGGGGGGAGATACTCGAAGCCTTATTGTGGGATAATAAGTGGGAAAGTTCTGGTGTAAGACGTATAATATATTCAAAATAAAACTAAGCAGAGAAAGAATTTAACATTATTTTTAGAGAAAGGGATGACTAAGCAAATGGTTCGTAGATTCGTATTTACGTTACTCATTTTTACTTTGTACTAATAGGCAAACAAAAATGTTTGTTTTCACTTTTTATCGTTTCATTCACTATTTTATATTTTCGTTGCATAAATCGATGACCTTGGCGATCTTCCAAATTTTCAAACTTGCATTTTGAAAATTTGCCAAATAACACTGTACCACCAAATCTGGTAATTTTTTAGAATGTTTCTAACTACCTATTTAGATAATATTAAAAGTTACCATTTTTACTAGATAAACAGATTCAGAAAAATTGGCAGTTCAAGGTCCGAAGATCTTCCTTGAAGCTTAGAAGTTCAGTAGCTTGTTTAAATGAATATGGCAAAGCACACAAACGATGAAAGAAGGCACGCCTTCGCAGAGAATCCAAGTTCGTATATACCTTATTCCTGACGAAACCACGAAAACATCCATGCTAGCAGTTCGTTCACCAGTATTAGAGCACGGGTCGAACTATCGGTGTCCATCACTCGGTCACTGATGGGTTTATATGTTCAACTGGCACCTAGAGCAAATAATTTTAAATGTAATTTGGAATAGTGAACTTACCTCAGATTCATCTTCTCCAAAAGGCTTAGCGTCTGTGATGGATATGTTACGAACGCTAACTATTTCTTCCTCCATGTCTTCAGAACCAAATCGAACACCTCGTTCTTTGCTACGCTCGGAAGTTTGACTTTCACTTAACTCGCCGTTGCAAACTGACATTCTAAAACTGCTCGATATCTTGCACCTGTCAATATGAGAAAATAAAGATTTAATATTCCATTACACAATTTTCCTGTTAGGATCAAAAGTTCGAACCACACTATATGAAAAACCAATTTACAAACATCAACTAAATTTTGAGCAGGAACAATAATTTTAAAACTATCATACTGTTGCTAGCTATGGGTTCGCTAGATCTCTTCAATAACTTTGTCCAATAAGCAGAAAACTGAAAATTTGGTGCAAAAATAACGGCTGTGAATGCAAGAGATTATGCAGAGATGAGGCAAATATGAGAAATATAGCAGACTCGGCTAACTCTATAAAACATTCTTAAGTAACTCAGAATTTAAGACGATGAGCGCGGCGTCAGTATCTGGGAACCGAAAAGTGAAATTTCTTTGTGGCCGGCGTTGGTCCCTAGGGACCGACAGTATCAAAGTTAAAAAATAAAAGTAGTAATTTCAAAGAAATTTATTAAAACTTATTTTAAAATTATTACTATAACAATTTTATAATGTATATTTTAACATAATATATTAATATATTTTAGTTTATTAGTCCAAAGGGGCAATTTGCCCTGAAGGACTAATTTCGTTTTGGCATTTTGCGTTGGTTCACTTCTCAAACTGTTGCCACCAAATATTACAGCCCTGTATTATATTGAAAGAAATTAAATAATGAAGAATCTGCATAAATGCATATATGTTTCTCGCACTGTGATAAAATGACGGTACCTAGAGCCATCCAATTTTGAATAACGCACGTTTCCACCCGAATATGGGCAACTGGAAGCCCAAATTTGGAATTTCTTTTATTATCTATTTCATATTTTGTAAAACTAACGAATTTTTGATTTACAAACTCCACGATTTCAAAGCGAGCAATGGCAACAACATGGGGAAAAAAATTATCCCCAGCGCGCTCGACTGTGCATCGAAAATTCTAAACATATGCTCCTTTTAAAAAATATTTTCCGATATTGCTGTTAAACTGAATTTTATGGTTTAAGTGCGAAGAACATGATATTTAGTAAATAAAGGTAACCCACAAAACATTAAAAAACGCCTCTTTGGGCGTAATGTAAAATCGGAAAGCTTTTTCTTTTTTAATAGTGTTTTTGGGCACCGTAGCACTCGTAAAAGGCATAATATTTAACCGATTTACTTTTGGATCAAAACATTCATTCTGCCGACTGGTATCATAGGCACTTACGTCACAACTCATTTTCAATTCCTATGCCTGGTCTAATGAATTATCTTCCAACGATGACAACCGTAATACTTGGCGACAGCTACATTTGGAGGTTGATAATTCACTTCATATTCCCTTCCGAACATTTTCAGTCTAATGGGCAATAAATACCAAACACAAACCAAAATTTTCTATTCTCAAATAGTCTCTACACTCCCGTAGCTTTTTTGTAACCAACCGTTTTCTAGATTTTTTTTTTCCCATTCGTATACGTGTGCACTGTGGCTGCACCACTGTCCCAGTCCGGAAGAAAAATGATGTGAAATACAGTAGTCATCTGTTCATTCTCCCCAGTGCTCGCTCGCTGCGGTCTGAACGAAAAGGGCAGCAATATCGGAGGTGCGCTGAACGTGTTAACCGATTCCGCTAGTTCAAACACGGTCGCTTTATACACGTTTGCGGGGGTTCATGGAAGCTTTGGAATAAACAGCTCCTGAAGCTTCGCAAATTCGTTTCCCGAAAACTTCCAGACAGTCACGATTGATAAGAAATTACCACATGCGGTCAAATTGGTGTTAAGAATTGTTGCGAAGGCATATCAGGAGCGTTTTTGCCTGTATCGGAGCTTCTAATTGAGCTTTTGTTAGAATTTAATCATCACTAGATTCAGAATCGTAAGATCTACAATAGATACAAGAAATAAAGGCATAAAATGTGGCCTCAATTCAATTACAAAAAAAGACACTCAGAAAAAGTCCGATTTTGTGTCAAAATACCTATGTTAGAATAATGCTATACAGAAATCTAATATATATCCTAATTTGCGCTTTCGAGACATGTAAAACGCAAGTTAAATTTTGACAATCGGTCCAGTAAAACGGGATATATAGAACTGCCCCCCCCCTTTTTCTTTTTTGGTGCAAGGTGTACATCACTCAGCCATGAAAGAACGCGGAACTTGTCTTCTTCCACAAGGAAGGGAAAGTCCAAAGGTTCTAGAGCAACCAAAAAGTTTGTAGAGTCATTAGGTTATTTTGAAGCAGGAGATATGAAAAATGTGCAGTGTCTTCGCCGGAACTCGAACCCTGGACCTCTCGAATATGCGTCGAGTATGCTTCCAATTACACCACGAAAACATGCGGAATGGAAGGAGTAAATACCTTATAGGTCAGATGCCCTCGATAACTTACAAAGACAGATCTTTGAGAACAAAAGCAACAATCTTTACATCGGTATGGCATTTTTGCACGTTGCCTTTGCATTTAATTAGTTTTGATGGCCGAGACTCAAGTATCAGCTTTGACAACTAAAATGACCGAAAAATATCTTACGTTTAATACATAGTTACCTACACAATAGGAAGGTTACCTACAAGAGACAGGGTTAATATCACGTATAGTTGACAAAAGGGAGCGTCCTAAGGCTCTAACATCGGGCCAGTGATATGGAACGTAATAGTAAATACAGCGCTCAACATCAATCTCTAGGATAGTGCGCACCTGCAAGCCTCCGCAGATGAGTTTGTACTTATAGTCAGCAGCGGGATTCGAACAGCAAGAAAGAAAGGCAACCAATGTTCTTGCACTGATCACAAATTGGAACAAATTCAAATATAAATTCAGCTTCGACAAAACAAAAATGATAGTATTCCATAAAAGAGAATGAATTACTAAATAATCTACCGAGAATCAAATGGCAAGGAAAATCCCTCAAGAACCACGACACTCTCAAGTACTTGTGCTTCCTACTCTACAAGAAGCTCACGCAGGTTCTACACCTTATAAAGATCCCAGACAAACGAATAAGTTAATAAACAACGTAAACAGGCTTGTAGACGATAAGGAGATTCCTAACTACTTAGATAGCTCTATCATACAGGGGTAAGAATGACTGGCTAGGCGTACCGTTTCATTAAGGTGGCGTGGTATAGTTTTTAAGCCTGACAATTTGAGTGGTCGTCAATAATGGCCTCGCCAGTACTACGCGAGCAGGCCCGCACTGAAGGAATTAGAGTTCGGTGAACAATGGATTAGCCGTCGCACCGCTACTGACACATGAATTACATGGAATTCGGATCGAACGACAAGCCCGACCGCTACCGATACCATCAGTTTGGGGACTTGGAGCCGAAACTCCTTGGTCTAACCGTATTGTAGGATCTGGAACCGCCAGGCTTGTGCATTTTTTTCCCAAAGTGCCACTGCCATAATAAAATACTAAGTCATTGAAAGAATTGTCATTGAAAGGCTTTCACTACAACCTCTACAACGGCACTCCAGATACTTGCGGGTGTCCTTCCCTTAGATCTAAAAGCAGAAGCTGAGGGCAGCGCTTATAGGCTAATCCACTTGAAGCAGCAAGTCGTGGTACAAGGCATCATTCTCATAGATGGTCTTACACTGAAACCACGTAAAACAACAACTGCCGACCACCCAGCCCTCGCTCGAGACAAGCGGATCTCTAGGCAGGAAGTTCCAGTTTTACTTCAGTCTTGTTTTACGCAGATAATATGGGTATGCTCCATGGGAGATATGGGATTAAATAAGAAACGTAACATTGCCTTATATCTATCATCACTTAAAGAAGACCTGAACATTCTCTCTAATATCAAACAGGTCTCCTTGAACTGGGTCAAAGAACACCAAGGCACAAAAGGAAATGAAAAGGCTGACAGTCTTCCAAAACAACTCAGGGGATACCTTAACATCGACATCGCAAGAAGTCGCTAAATGCAAGATCCATCTGGCTCTCGTGGAGCTCTGAAAGGCCATTCACCCTGGTGTGTATCTGAGTTAACGGAGTCGGTTCCATGTGTGTACTAGCTCCGCTGTAAGTGCAGTTCGATTTTTCAACGCGCTGCGCTAATCGGAAAAACTGGTTTGGGAGATGGATCAGCTATTTCAGTTGTCTCCGTTAGTTCAGATAAACCCCAGCGTGAACGGCCCTTGACAGGATAGGTGGGACACCTGACACATGCAGGTGCACTTGCGGCACACCAACATCTTCAGCGGATGAAGCTGATTTTCTCGGGGAGTGAAAGTTTACAAAGGATCTCACTTCCAGCCTCTCCTAAGATCTCCCAGCGTCACGACTTTCCTAGCTGATTATCATGGACAAAGAACGTGAGTAATCATGTCCCACATTAAGAAGGTGCCAGACATCATTAAAATAAACTAGAATACCAGGTCCACAGATCTGACGAATGTTAAAAGCATCAAGCCTGCATTACTATATATAATCTAATATTTACTTATTTTCTAACTAACCGAGCTTATAATTTTACTAAAAAGGGAAAAAATTAAATGTAAGTTGGATACCCAACATAAAGTGATTAACGTTATGCAAAATATCATTAAATAAAGATAAGGTTAAAAAGAAAAGCGATCATTTTCGTTGCTGGCGCAACGACTGGGGTGATACGTCGGTTTGAAAGTGAAACAGCTAGGTGTTAATTATTATCACATTACTGAACAAGAGTTATAAGTTTCTTCTCATGGCAAACCTTTATTGTTCAGAATGATATCTTAAAACAACACGCCGAACAAAGATTATTTTCAAAGTAAAAAAATAGCGTTATATTTTCAAATTTTCCAGGACTAGTTTTGAAGGTTTAACTACGGAAGCATCTTCCAAAGCTGCCAAAGTGCAAATGAACGAAATAAGTCATGTTGATAAGATAAGAATGGCTGGACAGGAGTTAAGTAATGATGTAAGTTTTTAATAGTTATTCCAATCTTTCCTTTGAACAGTTAAAAAACTAGAATTATTATGCATAGGTCATTTTACCTTTAATTTCCTTTCCGTCAAACATTTCCGTCCACTCAGGCATCGTACAGGTTTTCACACTTTCTGAATAAAAAATTTTACAAATCCACCCCTCTTGAAAAAGTTGGCGAGTTGCTTACACAGTTCTCACTTTTCGAAAGTAAACTGTAGGCAAAGAAGGAAAATGTTTATTCGCAAACTTTCCAGCACAAATTTTACTCTACAGAAATTGTTTTAAGATTTGACATGTGAGCAAAGATTATCAAGCGAATTTTGGACGCGAAGTCTTAATGTTTAATTTTTAAGGAATTTAAATTACTTTCCAGCTAATTTTCAGCATATAAATAGCATTTATATTAACAGAGAAGATGAATGAAAAAATCCAAAGACAGTATTTGAATAGCTTTCTTTTCAATATGCTCACGAAATTTCGTTATGCATAGCTTTTATTCAACTTTCATTTTATTTACACCAAACTTTTCGTTCCTTACAGTAATTTCCTTTAACTATACTGTTGTTCCTCTTTTACAGTAATTTTAACTTTTCTTTCCTTACAGTAGTTAAAATGCAGTTAACTTTTTCTAAACGTTTGTCTAAAAGTGTAGATCTGTTCAAGTCTGTTCAGAAGTTTCGTTTGTTATTCGACTAGAGGAATAATTAAAAAGGAGCTCATCAGATTAACATCTTTAGAACAAATCACAAAAGAAATCATATTTGCATAACACAGTAAAGAAAAAAATAATTTCAGTTGCAAATACCATCAAAGCCGGTTTTGAACTGCTACTCGCATGAGTGCGGATATTGTGAGCGCATAACTCAATCTTAGATCAATATTTACGACAACTTCAAGTAATTGTTAAGAGTAAAAAAAATCCATAAAAATTTAATAAAACAGGCTTATTATTAGTCAATATACAGGATGCTAAGCAGAAGTAACAAAATAAACGCCCCAGTTTGATTCTGCAGTCTTATTTTTCATTTCCTCAGCTACATCAGATAATTCTAAATTTTTACACAATTCCTCTTCTGTACGACCAAGATCATTGTTTCATGAATCACTCACATTCTTGAATATAATCAAGTTTTTTATTCTGAAAAAGTCATTTCAGAAACTGTAACTTGAAACGTCAGAAAAATTCTTAGACTACATTAGTAGATTAGAAAATGACATCAAACTAGTTTTTCTAATATGTAAGTCAAATTTTTAATGGGACGAACTTCCGTTGTCAAAATTCTGTACATTATCAGCTCACGAAAGAATCCAAAAACCATCAATATTCTTAGGGAACGTGTTTTCTTTATTAATTTGAAGGCAAATATTAACAGAATAACAAATTTTATAATTCCCACTCTAATCATTTCTTCAGATTCACATAAAAATCGAAAAATATTCTTTCATTTACTTGAATTTCCTAAATGCAATTAATTTTAGATCGTATCAACACTTATTCTAATAGTATTAAGTTTTCATAATTTTTTTAACAACTTTATTCTAGATAATTCTTTTAGACCTATAACGACTTTATCGAGAATTTTCAACAGAATAGTGAAATTTAGTTTTACTTTCAAAGACATTTATTTTTGCAGAAAAAAAAAACTACATCTCTCATATGCCTATCAAATGCCTCATCAGATTTAGTTGCACTTACGAACCTCAAATATTATATCGCAGTATGATTCAGCAGTCCCATGTTCCTCTCCTCTAGAAACGGACACCTAATTTACATTCCTTTAGCAAGGTATTCATTTTCACATAAGCCCTCACGAGGTCAATACGAAGTATGACAGTGTTGCTACCTGGTGGCACCTTTTGAAATTACTCATGGCTATTTCTTGTATTCCCACAGCAATTTGTAACCTATTTGTTGACGTTCCTTCGCATACTTGATTGAGAATGAGTTTTAGGAGAATACAGTACTCTTCCATTAAAAATGTCATGTTCATTACTTCATAACTGACGACTATATTAAACTGTATTTTACTTTATGAAGTGCACTGCTGCCTGTCTTAAACTAGCCGACGTGTGTTTGCACGCACTGCACAGGTGCTAAAACCGGCCTTGAATGTTAAGTCTAAAGCCAAACGACAGGTTCAAAATTGTATTAAACTATTGATAGTACTCACAATAGGACTTTAGAGGCGTACCTTTTGCCACTATTTTTAGAACATACTAAATATTCAGTCTATGTTTTCAATGCACCATACATCAGAAGACTATATGTGCAAACAGTAGATTTTAAGTCACTGGAAAATATCAAATACTACATTAAGAATAGTTTAAAGCGCTTTAAATAACCGAATATTTCTAGCAGTGTTAAGCCAAGCGTACAACGTTTTGATTATGCACACTTACCCTGTTTGATTTAATTCAAAGGTTAACTGCAAATTTTCCATCGTCACGTCATTATTTATGCGGAAAATCACGACAATACCCATACAGCCAGCCCACCCACCGAAATGCCAACCCGGATCGAACTAACATTTTTTTTTTCTCAATGGTCTGAATTACTCGACCACTGGTGGGCCTGTTTTGTTAACTGGAAACGTAACGCCTTACAAAATGTTAGTTTGAAAGCGAAACCATATATTTTAGCGGTCGTTTTAACACACATTTAATAATCTTGGTCGAGACAGGGAGCGATCATTTTAGGGAATATAATTATCTACCGACATTCATTTTGTGCCTCAGAAATATTAGCCATTCTCAGAGGGGAGCACCATTACAAGGTTCCTTGTCGCTCCCGACCGGAAACTCGGACGAAAGGAACATGGAGGAAAGAAAGGTCTTACTTCCTACCCCTCCATAGAAAGGAAGAAGGGTGGCACTATCATCTGTCGGCGAAAAAAGCAAATTCTAAGATTTTGGCTTTAGTTACAGAAGAGATGCAGTAAATATAGTGGACGTCTGCTGTTTGGAATGCATCATACTGTTCGCAAGACCATTTGCAAATAATAAGCAAGGGGGTAAAGTTTAAAATTGGATGGTTCAATTCCGAAAAGGTCTACTAAAGAACTCTGAAAACTTTCCGAATACAGATTTATTTTGGTTCCACATTTATTATTATAGGTTCCATGTTTGACAGCTCCGATCAACTCACATTTGTTTGCATCACATATTAATTACGCTTAATTGGGGGAGGGGGCACATAATTTATTTCAGCAGAAGGCTGGCTGTCTTCTGATGGGAAGGACGCCTTCACGGAGGCCCTTCTAAGGGATACTATATCTTATTTCCTTACCCATGTGGGAAAATAAAAATTTTCATGTAGCTAACATATGCAACGACTAGAAACGGCTCGCAAGGCAGACAACCGGTATACTAAGATCTAACTCACGTCGAGGATACATATTTAATATAGTTAATTTTTTAAATATTTGAAAAACGAAAGGAAACTTGACAAAATGGATTATTCCTTTTCAGTTAAAAATTTCATCTAAAATTAAAGACAAAATGCCACAGCATGCGGCACTTTGTATTTACAACAGAATTCTCAAATTATTTTAGTTGCTGGAAAGGGTGAATACTTTCTTTCTAAGGTCTGGTTATTTCTTAGGCATGCTTATTAGAAATCTGGCCGCAGACGGTGTACTTGTGTTTAAAAATCGATGAAACATTTCCATGAATAATTTTGAAGACTTTTAAAGCAGATTATCGAATAACGAACACATACGCAGACAAGACCAGCTTACCTTAAAGGCAAGATACTGCAGAACTAACGTATTTTGTTAATTCTGCATATATTAACAACAAAAACTAACATATTCTGATACGAGTTTAACACAAATATTTTTCACGATGCTTTAAGATTAGAGTTGGGTTTTTGAATAAGTCAAAGCAAACTATAACTACCTGTCTTTGGGAAAGCATGCGTTCGTGAAGCACTTTTCTCAGGAAAATTGGCCCGTATTTACGTTGAACATGGAGAAAATCTGAAGCACCAGTGTTTCACGGCTTCAGCCACTCGTTCCCTCAGATATTTTTTAATTGCCTACATGATGAAAGGTAATTTACTCGTATTAGTTTTCTAAACTTAATTCGTAAAGTAAGTTTGCTTAGTCTAGCAGCATTATGGTAAAGCACACAAGGGTCTCAGAAGAGGGATACCTTAGTGGAGGACTTTATAAACATGAAGGAAAGAAAAAACGCCCATGCAGCCAGTCCGTTCTCTTGGATTCGAATCCGAAGCATTCAACTGCCGTGTTTTACTTAATTAGCGCTTTCGCCCTTGCTTCTTTATAAGTATCAATCCTTTGCGATTTTGTCGTGCACGAAATTACCACATTAATTTATATTTCATTCTTTACTTACTCACATAGCATAAATGAGCTGTATTTTTATGATTACTAAAATTTATCAAGATTTAGTTTCATTATAATTTAGTTACTTGAAATCTAAATTTGCATATTTTCACTGAATCTCTATGGGTCACTAATTCTATTTGGCAAGAATTTTCTACACAGAATTTGGATTGCATCTACGTTTTGAAAGGCATCTACGTTCCTTTGCCCGACTTTTAGAGTTACAGAAGCACTTTTAATGTATGAAAAGGATATTACTGGTATAAAAGTAAAGCGCTTATTTAAAGTGCTATACAGCTTGTGAGCGTTTCAGAATTGAGATTCATTTTGCTAATTTTGACTTTTTTATCAATTTTGTACAAGTGAAAGCTATCTTTTCATAACTACTGCATTAGGCAAGTGCCCACCACTATATTTTTTAAAAAAATCAGGTGTGTAGCTAACCAGACTGATGACTTGCAAGATAGTGAAGGAGTCGAAGACATGAAAGTAACATCTGTTTCGTTCAGGGAAAGTACAGAAATAGGCTTGCGAAGCAAATGGCTTTCTTGACCCTCAGCGTTCCCAGAGATTATTTGCCTAATGTTTACTCGTTGGTGTTCAAGCTTTGCCTGATAAAAAGACGTGAAACGGAATATTAACAAGAAACTAATAGACTTCAGATTTGGATATTTTTGGACTGGTGAAAAAAAAGTTCCAGTAATTTTTTTCCGAAATTTTACAATACTAAAACATTTTTTATATTTGTAACAAAATTTATGCAAAACATTACACGAAAATTAGAAGCTTAATTTATAAAGCAAGAGCTTAATACAGAACTTATTTACGAGGCGCAATTTTTAAATTTATCATGAGGAATAAACGTGTTTATGTCGATACTTCCAATTTGTTCATGTTGTATTTCAATCTAATCGAATTTTAAAAGCTTCAGAAAATGGGGTTTCATTGAAAGTAGAAATATGCAGTCTTAACAGAAAATTTTTATTATAACGCGTTTTCCTCGAAATACTCCGGAAGAAATTCAGTTATGACCAATAAATACTTGTTTTTTCATACAAGCATATCCGAGGGAATGCATCTTTCTTTGCGTCCTCGAAAAACATCGGAAGGGTCTAGGATTCTTCGCCATCAAGCACAAAAGAAATACACAACAATGGTTGCTTATAATACATATAAATCTTTACAAATATGGGATACAAAAATTAAAGTTAGAAAATTATGTCAGTATCAAATATAACAAAATTATCACATTTCATAATTATGATCTAAACCTGATACAACAGAAGTTATATGATCGTTTCTAAA
This sequence comes from Stegodyphus mimosarum, assembly GCA_000611955.2. Classification (NCBI taxonomy): domain Eukaryota; kingdom Metazoa; phylum Arthropoda; class Arachnida; order Araneae; family Eresidae; genus Stegodyphus; species Stegodyphus mimosarum. Next base: position 19,982 of record KK120924.1, on the reverse strand, counting down.
ATTACGTAGATGCAATGTTAGCAATTCTCGAAGATATGTTTAATTGCAAATGTTTTTTTTTTCATTTTTTAAACTTAAGACAATCAGATGTATGCAACGGGTAAACAAAATTATTAAACTAAATAAATTTTATAATATGGCAAGATACAAGATAGGCTGTAAAGAAAAATATGTCTATACTATAAAATAGGTTAGAAAAATTATTACACTAAATAAATTTAATATTATATGGCAAGATATAATATAAGCATTTAGAAAAAAAATATGTCTTGAATACGAATCAGTCCGACAGCGAAATGGCATGACGCGAAACGGTGGCGGCACATTCCGCATCGGAACGCCTGGAAAATGAATTTACCTCACAAAACAACAAAATATTCAAGTAAAATTCATTGTTAGGCGGTGTAATGACTTATTTCATACTGAGATATATAACATATGGAATTAAAAGCATCTTACATTATACTAAAATAATGACGAAAATATTTATAAAAACTATCAAGTAAACATATCATAAACCCATGAATGAAAAGGATAATAAAATTTTATCAGATATAGCAGATATGCTAGATATTAGAAAAACAAAATATAAATTATTAATTATGTTTATTGCTTTTAAGTAGCTCAGTCACTTTAAGCAACTAGTTTGTCTTAACGGAATACAGCAAAGCATACGGGGACTATCTGCCTAAGGGAAGGGATAATTCCATGAATGATTTTTTACACGAAACATTTACCGTTATCGTAACGAAAACATTGTCATTGAAAACCCTGAACAATGAAAAACAGAGTTTTCGCACTGCGCTGTGACGCATTTCAAAAGAACTCCAAATTGATTTGATAATGCATCATTTAGATCACTGTACTACTAATAATGTGATCCTGATATTAACATTTTATTAGATATTCAAAATATTACGTTCTTTGGCTAAATTCATTTTGTAATTTTTTACGCTTTTAGACAGGGAAGAAAAACTTATTTGACTTCAAATATTCTCAAATACGATGATCGAAAATAAAATTAATAATTTATCTATCATTGCGTGGAAAAACTCAGTAATGTATTTACTCTAAGCTGGCTCAAGAAAACAAAATTAAATATAAATATTAATTGATTAAACATTGGTTAAATCTTCACATAAAGTTCTATAAATGTCTACAGCAAATTAACTCATTAAAAGTCAACGTCCCTTTAAAGGGACACAAACTATGCTAAACTGCTTTCAAATCTTGGCAATTGCAAATAAAAAATAAATTAACATTCTTTCACTCAGCGATTATTTATTATGTATTCTATGTATATATCATGTTTTATATTGATTCTAGGTATAATGTTTACTAATATGTGTTCTAACTATAATTGTGCTCCGGCATAGCTCCCGCTCCCAGCGTGTCCCATGCGTGTTCGGAATTTAGAAATGTTTTATACAGTGCAAGCGGCTTAAAATTTTGAATGTAAATATGGCAACATACTTCCAGGCACAACAGGAAATAATTCAAATAGGTAAAAATATCATAATTACTAATATTGTACATTAAGCTGTTTCGTTTTGGCATTTTGTCGAAAACTAAGTCTGAATCCGTTTCCAAATTGTTGCCATCAAATATTATCGCCTTGTAGTATATTAAAAAAATAATGAAGAATTTGCATAAATGTATACATGTTTCTCGCATTGTTATAAAACAACGGTACCTTGAGCCATCAAATTTCGAATAACGTACGTCTCCACCCGAATATGGGCATCTGGAAGCCCAAATCTGGAATTTGTTTTAAATAACATATGCAAGAATTCAAATACTTCGATGGAAAGAAGATTTTATAGGATTTACTTTTTGCATGTTAGACTTAACTGGAAAACGCGCCGGGCACGCAGTGACGTTCAGAACTATAAGGTCATGGACACACCGGGAAATTTCATTGTCTCACCGTCGGGAGCTATGAGGTTAACGTTCGTTTCTTTCTGAAGGTGTATCTAAAAATCTTATTTATACATATAATCCAGGGCTTAATTTCTAAAATTATAAGAGCCGGAGCTTTACGGGAGGCATTCAGAAAAGAAAAGCAATATAAAATTAATAATTAAAATAATAAATATATAATATTCAATAAATGCCAAGATAAACAGAAATTTAAATGATGAATAGTTAAATAAGAAAATAAAATATCAGATCTCGTCGTCTGTGGGACCGCGGATGCAATTATAATTTCATAAGAAAATTATCATATTAGCTAAATTATTATATTTAAGAAAATTATTATACATATTAGCTGGATTCCGGTTGACTTTAAGCCCTGAAAAAACAATACAGTATTTCAAAGCCTGATAGAAAAAAAGAGAATTTTCCAGTGCAACAATGAAGAAAGGGAAAAGGGTTAAAAACGCCACTACAAGATTAGAAAGATTGCTAGAAACAGTAACTAAATATTGAAGGAAATATGGCTGCTTCTTCGTCCTTTCGTCCAAAATGACGTTTCGCTTAATATTCCTCCTCCCCCATCACTCGTGGAGGAGTGTCTTTTCATCATTTCTTCATTGTCTTCTTAATTTAAGTGTCACGTGTGAGCGGGATGGGTTTTTTTCTTTTTCAAATTATTAGGGTAAAGTATGCTACGGTTATCTGTCTAAAAGGACGGATGGCTTCGTGGAGAAATTATAGGAAAACTGACTCGTAACCCCTTTGTACACGGGAAAAACCACGAAAATGATATGCAGCCAGCCCGGAAGCGAACCACCAGTGTTCAGGGAAATTTCCGCCCGGCCGTTAAAGCTTTTGGTCGTTAAAGTTTCCTGTATCTCTATTTGCCCTTTCATGCCTTCTCTCTTTAATCTCTTAACTCCTACCTCTGTTTTCACATCACTAGCTTATCTATACAATTATCAGCGAGTTCTTTAATTTGAATTTCGATTCCTGATTGTTAAACGTTTCTTATCTTATTTTTTTAAATGTACTTTTAATCTTAATTTACATATTATAGTTTAGTTTCAAATCAAACAATAATAAAAAAAAGAGCATCGACTCCTTATGATAGTTAAATAAATGTAAAAATATCGTTTTCATAAACTAAACTTCCACGTGGAGAAAAACAATGATTACTTTTACTGAATAACAGGAAATTGTTTTTTATTCGTATGTTCTCTTATTTTAACGTCAAATGCGATGAGTGAACAGTAACATTTCGGGAATGGTTATTTTAAAACTTACCGAGAAAGGAGAATGAACTCTAATTGGTGCAACATTTTTTTGAATTTCGCAGTTTAATCACGCAAAGGGGTGAGGAATCTTTTTACTTAACAAATACTAGGATTTTGTTTAAAACTCTTAAAAATGAATTAAGATGCTAAGAATTTCTTTCCACCTGTCTGAGTTTAAAAGCAATAATATCTCTACAATTCTTGCTTTTAAAAAATTAGCAAATTTTAATACAAAGTAACTTCTTAACCAAACAATTCGCTACTCGGACTTTTTCCTATGTATCATGTAAAGATGAGTTAATTTCCGGTAAAGAAAATTCCGTCCTTCCGCTAGGCTTATAGTTTTCGTGTACCTATATTAAATCAAAACCCAGCCCCTATCAAAAGTATGAAGATTCAATTAAAATTCAGTTTTACATAACATATCGAATCAGATTCGTATCAGTCTTCTCAATTATTATCAAATTATATCTTTATTAGCCTAGCTCAAACAGACCAGAATTTTCGCCAATTTCGGTGGCGGTATGCGCTCACTTTTTTAAAAATGTTTATTAAATTATCGCCATATGCCAAGAACTTTCTCCAGTTACACTTAAGAACCGATATGGTTGAAAGCCTGAACACCATCCAAGATCCCTCAAATTACACATAATAAAACGTTTTCTATTCAAGCTATGAGTAACATATAGAACAAGGATCGCCAAAACTCCGATCATGAGCTACATAAGTCCCAGCAGCGTTTTCGGTAGCTCACGTAAAAATATTTTCCTTTTAAGTTAATATTGAAAGGCAATGTAATAAATGCACGGTTATAAAATAAATTCAAATGACGATTCGCGAGACACGATGAATTACGCTATAGCAATAAACTGCCTTAAAACTAAAGCTATTTTGTTTTACTAGAAATTATACAGTAGTGAATTGAAGAACTATTGTTTCACAGAGAGTTGGTCAGAAACAGAAGTTCATTTTCGGTAGAAAGTTTCTTCTTTTCTAAACATTTATTATTAATATAATGCGTAAATTGCTAACGAACGAGTTGTATAATCCTACTTTATTTCGTTAAGTCGTAAAAAACTTTATATAGGGAGGTAGTTATCAAATAACTTAAAATATTAGAACACTGCATAGGCTTATAGAGTTCAGTCATAAACATATCAATGTATAAGATTACGATACAGAATATTATTATTTACACTGTACTTTACGTAGAATATTTTATTCAAATTCAAGACCTAGGAAGGTCGCAGGTAATACAGGGGGCATTCAGGTAAGAAGAACCTTACTTCCTACCTCCCTGATCGGAGGGATATCCCTGTATTGGGGGGGGGGTTCGGGGTGAAGGGAAGTTAGAACTGATTTGGGCGAAGGAGTGCTGGAGGAGACAGAATTACAAGAATGAGATTGATGGAACACCCGCAATGGCTTACCGGTGAAGGCGGAAATAATTTTGAGCCAAAAGAGCATGGTCACAAGAAAGAAAGAGAGCAACACTTTCTAAACACGATCCCTGCCGATATAATTCTCGCTGTCAAGCAGAATGTGACAGGGATTAAAAATATTCCTAAAATTGTCCTCCGAAGTTCGAGTTGCATACTAAGGTTTTTGTAAGTACAAATTTTCGTCCCCCTTATTTAACTACAACCTTCCACAAGTTCAACTTCTAGTATTTTCGGGAAGTAAAAACCCACTGTCATTAATTCAATGCACTTCACGGAGAAAAAGCCTTTGATATGTGGGTGGGGACTTTTCTATTCTTGACCATCACAGAGCTAGTTTCCCAAAGAATGACAGGCATACATTCAGTTAAAATCTGTTTTTAAGGTAGACATATTATTAAAATAAAATTTTAAAATCCAAAAAATTTTCTGCTGAAATTGTTACAAAAAAAGAACTGTCGGAGCCCTCCGATTCAAGGGCTCTGGCTAGTTAAGATTGATCTCAAAAACTGAGAACCCGGTGGGCTTCAGAGTAATTTAAGCTCTTATTTAGTTATTCTTCACCGTTTGATGTTTATGCCGGATTTGAAAAAAATCGGAACTTGATGGAATTGTGAAAAATTCCAACATTATAAAAACACTTTAAAAGCTGAGTTATGAATAAATGCTTAAAAGCTGAGTTATGAATAAATGTTTTTTAACTTATTTCTATTTTCTTCCCAAAAATATATTTAAGATAGAATGACCGTTAAAATATTTCTCGGTAATTTTTACGACAGCCGCTTTTTAATAATAAAGCTTCAAATACTTTTTCTCTTGAAAGACTAACAACTATTTCGGAAAATTCCAAACAATAATATTCCTCTTTTAGCTAATGACAAGGTAAATATTTCATTTGGTGGTAGGCCTAAATAAAAAGCATTTATCATCTGTTTCTTGAACACGCCGCAAATCACAATGCAAACTACATTGAACACTTACAATCGGCTTCACTCTTCAGCAAGTTATTTGAAAAACATATTAATGGTCAAATAGTTTTAAAATAGCAGAGAAACAGTGGTATTCTGGCCAGGTTTTTTTTCGTAATGGTTCGATGATCTGGCTAAATAAAGCTTTCATAGTTAGTTCCCTTTATTACTTAAGCGGTAGTAAAATGTGCTACACCAGCTAATGGATAAATTAACGCACTGCACTTATAATATCGAACTCCATTATCTTCGGGTAGGAAGGAAAAACAATGAAACAAAAGAAAAACCTGCTTCAATAAATAAAAAGACAATAACCGCAGGTTTAAAATGTCACTAATATTCTGAACAGAACTAAGCTACAGAGTGTCATCACAAAAAAGCAAAAAATATGGAGAAGTGTTAAATAGTATATCAATTCTATTATAACTGCTTAGAATTATTTTACATTGTGAAAAACTGAAAGAGCTTACCTGTAGATTAAAACACATTCAGTAATTTTGTAAAGGTTTCGCCTTTTTACACTGACACGCATTTAATAACTTTACTTCCGGAAAATGATTTTGTGTTTAATGCATCTGCACCGTATAGATTATACTGTTTCATCAATGTTATAAATGCCAGCCAGCTTTTCCTTAAAAAAGCCCGCAATTAGCAGAGTGGTTAAAACCACTGAAAGCTGATAGTTCGACTCAAATTCTGGTGAACGGGAATTACGCACCGACCGCAGAGCTCCTGCACTCAAAGACGCCTTCCCTACCACTCATTTTTTCCGACACTGTAAATTCACGAATTAGAATTTAAAGTCAGTATGATAAAGTCCTAAGGAAGAAAATTCTAAATAAGAAAAGCATTTCTAGTCACGCGAGGCAGCCTCTGAAAATGCCCTCGAAAATATAAGCAGACTGTCGAGCTGGTACTGCAACATTAGAACAATACATGTAGCATGAAATATGGCAAAAAACAATTTAAAAAACGCAGCATTAACTGCAATGAATGCAGACTGAGAAAGGCGAATGCGACTAAGTCATCAATATATAAACATCGAAATAGAAATATAAGAATTTTATATACAGGAATTTAATTATTATTTACATGAGAGGTAACGTTAAAAATATCTTCCAATATGTTAAAGGGCAACTAATTTGCCAAAGAGAGTCGGAGCATTGTGCATTTTCAGGCATTCGTACGGCAATACATCTGATAGCATTGGGAACCGAAGGCTGCAGGATGTTTTCAGGTTTTCTCCCCCCATATGTAATATACGCCAGCTTCCTCAGATAACGACATCGTTCCGTTTACGCATAAAGCTCTCATGTGCTTTGCCATAATCAACAAAATAAAAACTCCTACGAAAGCCCTCTAGGAAAGGCTTCTGTAAGCCAGACTACTCTAGCTTGTTTTGCCATTATTAAATAATCAAATCCAGACTGAAAACTGCATGTTTAATTTAGGCACACTTGTAACCAAGAAATTTTCAATTTTAAGAATCTATATAAACATATATGCTGAACAGTACCGCTGAAAATCAACCCTACCAGTCAAATTTTTTCTCATTTGCATTTTATATTCGCTTGTCACCTTTGTTCGCCCTCTTATTCAAATGGTATTTACAAAATGTACACTAGGAAAAGTGTCTTTGCCTTATGTCACATTACTTTGCTTTCAAACTGATTACACAGAAATAAAACAACATACGATGAATTTCAAGCAACGTTAATTAACTCCTACATATTGATCATGGAACATATATTTGCTTGTCAGCAATAACCGTAAAAAACATAATTTATTAACGTGGGTGGGGCTGGCTGTATTAATTTTTAACACTGCTGCAAGAGGATAATAGATGGCAATCGCTTTTACAATATTGCAGTAAGTGGGTAAGCCACTTTGGTCATAATCGGGAATTTTAATTCAATATTTTCCTAAATGCATGACCGCTGAAATATAACATTCAAATAGTAGTTGCGAAAGCACTTGATATTCAATAAAATACTTATCCAATAAATCTAGTTGTTCTCGAGCTGTGGTTCGCAAGAACTTTCTAGGGATATGTAAGCAACTCATTTTTATTTTCTTGCGATTTTATTGGACTATGGCGAAGCATACTAAGGCTATTTTCGTAGGGAAAATGCCTTCGTGGAATTTTTTCTAAGGAAAACTGTCTCTTATTCACATTAGACATACAGAAAAAAAAAAAACTACCATGAAAAACTGATCGTCAGGATTTGAGTCCGGATCGAACTACCAGTATTCAACGGTCTGATCAGCTCAGCCGATAGAGGGCATGGAAAGCTCCCAAGGAAAGATTATCCCCTACCTTTCTTTAGAATTTTAAAACAAAGATGATTTATTTCAATTATACAACAGACAAATTTAATTTGAAAGAATATTTAAATATCTTACGCTTTGTCAACTCGCAACACACTGATGCATGGAAGATAAAAATATTTTATTGTAGGCAATGGACACACATTTCTTTAAATTTAATTCAGCGATTTAGAACATAAACATCATACGCTTTGCGGAGTGACAATACAAGTGCTTTCGGAGTGACAAGCTTTTACATCGTTGAGTTTTTAATTGAAAGTTTCTTAAATTCGCCCAAAATACGAAATAAAAAATAATTCGAAATTCAAAATTTGGGCTTCGTGGAGCACTTATTAGGAAGGAGGCCTCCGTGTGTTCAAAATTTAGTGCCATTAAGTGCCACAGTTTCTCCATAATGTCATTAAATTCGAAAGACAAATATACAGCGTTTTTCCGAATGGCAACCCTCTTCTTTCATATCGCCGAGTTTTCTAATTAAATCTGAAATATAAATATCTTATGCTTCGCCGAATGGCAAAATACAGCTTTTAATTACAGGCAAATACAGCGCTGAATTTTTTTTTTTTCCAAAATTTCATTAAATTCGCATAAAATACAAAATTTGAATGGAAGCATGCAAAAAATTGATCATGTAAACGCGCAAAAATATCTAAAACAGAAATTCAAGAAAAACAAGAATAAAGTATTTGAAAGTTAATAACCATGTATTTTATGGGATCAACAATATTAAAACTTTACATATCATATACCATTTTTAAGACAGTAACAAAAAGGAGTAAAACGTTTTAGCACGAAATTTAAGAAATTGTAATAAGCATTAAATGATTGGAAAGCATTGATTCATATTTGAACTAAAAAAATGCAGAAGAAAAAGGAAGATAAAATTCAAAATTCGATCTACTGAAACATGAGCAATAGTATAGGAAAAAACAAAAAGTGGTTAAACAATTTTAACTACGTAATTTATATTTTTACAATAAATTTTTATTTATAATAAACAGTAGAAACTCGCATTTGTTTATATCCACACAAAAATGTAACAATACAATGGAGATGAAATTCAAAATGGCGCGCTCATTTCAACCACGTGCTTAACCACATACATAATGGACACATACTTCCATTCACACAAATCTGTCGCATCTTTCCTTTCAACTAATTTCATACTATTTTTACACTTAGAACATTCATACATATTCGCAATCAAACCATAATTCATGCACCATTCTATCGCACATCTTTAGCCCTTATCTTGCAACCGAATCAAATAATTAAAATCCACAGATTCATCTCTTTTGACACCAGCCATTTTGCTCACACAATCTACTAAAAGCACAGTGAAATGACGAAAATCGTAATCGGTTCTTTGATCTTACGGCTTATAGTTGCAAAAACAACTTTTACCGGTACTTTTGGTAATTTCTGCCCTTAGGCGATGATTATAAAAGCAAAGGCAATACTGCCGCGCCGAAAATGGCGAAGCTATACATGTACATGTAAGTACAGACATAGGAAAGCATCGATAGTAATGCATGACATAATGGTACTGGAAATCTGCTGATAAAGGTCATGTGATGGGTATGACGAAAATTCAAAAAGCCCGTTAAAATACTATAAACTATAACCTTAAACCCTAACGATTTTCATGACGCCAAGAGGTTACCAGATTTGGCGGGATTTCGCTTCATTTGGCGACTGGCCCCTAATCTGCAGTCTAGCCAATTGGACCATATCTGAAGAATTTTAAACAAGTTTCCTTACTTTTATTTTCTATAAAAGGTTTCTGTAAAAGGTTTTGGGCATTTAAAAACATTATAAAATCAAAGACATTTTCTTTTCGTGTTAAAAAGACGGAATTAAATTTCAATTTTTTAATCTTAATTTTTAAATCATCTATGGCGTGGAGTGGGAGACAAAAACTTTCGGAACAGATACGAGTTTTGTCTCGTAACAAATAATTTCAATATAGTTTTTGATTTAAAAAATATTTAAATTAAATACATTCTAAATAACAGTTAATTAAAATAAAGATACTATTTCTCTTATCAAGGGTCCATACACAATAATTAAAAGCATTCATTTCAGGAATTTAACAGCTCAAACTGAACCTTTTAACTAATTATAGGATTTAAATTGTTTTTACGCTTCTAAAAGGTTTACTTTTGTATTACATACGCAATACTGTACAAAAAGTTGTATAAAACATTACATAAATATAGAAGGTAAAAACGTTAAGCTAGGGAATAAAGAAAAAAATTTCAATTCTAAATTGGAATGAAATTACGAATAAAAGTGCTTATCTTTCCTCATGTATATCTCATATAGCAGTGATCTCAAACTCGCGGCCCGCAATAACGTGGTTGAAGCCGTGCAAAGGGTCGTTCGTCCCGTGCCGCACATTTGTTTGGGTGGCATTTTTTGCGTTAAACATTATTTTATAAGGTTTTCTGCATGTCTTTATCAATGTTTTGGTAGCTTAACAGTTTGACTCTTTTCCCTATTATTTCACACTTATGGTGACTGCTATGCTTTTATATTATTTCCATTAGCAGCTGCCAACAATGCTCCGTAACCCAAGCAGCGCCATTTGAGCCTGGTTCCATATACCACTGTTTCGTGCTGTTATCCACTGGTGGGCTTGTAACATTAAGAACTAACAACTTTAGACTAGCATTCTGAAAAAGAAGAAAATCTAACAAACAGAAATTTATAATTATAGCGCTCTACCCCTTAGTTTCTACTAGATCAATGAAGTATAATTACTTTCCTCATTTGCTGATGTTATAATTACTTACCGTTTAAAGAAGCAGATGATAAAAGTAGCAGAGTTAAACAGAGCTTAAAAGGAAGACGTAGACTTTTTATCCCCTGACAGTCCAAAAAATATCTCGCACATTTTGTGTAAAGCGTCATTTTGAGACAAATCATAAGAATATTCGCTCAGTGTAAAATGAAAAAAGAAGAGAGTTCACAGCACAAAAAGCAAAGTAGTGTGCGAAACAAACAAGTTGTTTTTTGCATATTCGCTTAAGCAAAAGATCACTGAAGCAAATTTCCATGTCTCACTGCATAGCACAGCATTGAAAATTGCTTTCTGATGTTGAACTGAAAAAAGGTAAGCTTCTAAATTGCCGTAAGGAATTAAATTCAGAAGAAAGGAGTTATTATAGATAAAAAGTATTCACAGAAATTACCAAGTGGTTTCAGCAGTTACACACTTTAGTTATATCTTTTTTTATTCCGTTGAAGCTTTTGAATGCAATATGGTAGCGGTAACATTAATGAGGAAGAATTTTAAAAGAAAACTGCAAAAATTCAAATCTCCAAAACAAAGTTCTAATAACTCTGTGTAAGTAAGGTTTTTAAAACTAACAGGCAACACGACAAAATTGGAGCGAAACCTCTGCTTAAAAGTTCCAGCTGGATATAATGAGATAAGGAAGCTATGCCAAACCATGCAAACACATCCTTTAAAAGACAAACTAAGATTTATTTTCTTTACTAGCCTTCTCTAAGGAAAATGTTCTGGTGGACAGGATGCTCAACTCTAGTAGTTTTATTAAGGCTCTTTCTTATCCCTACAAACGAGCTGTTTCTATGATGGTTCTCACGATTTTCCCCATAAGTAACATAAATACAAGCTAGTTTCTCTAAAAAGACCTCCACAAAGGCATCCCCCCTTAGCCAGTTAACCCTCGTGTGCTGTTATCTTAATCTAATCTATAATCTCTCATTCTACAATTATAAAAAACTTTTCATGCAAAATATTTACTTTCGAATTTAGTTTTTGTTCTACATTTTTTTGAAGAAGCTGCTTGAAACTTTTCTGCAGACATTTAAAACAAAATTATATTTTTCCATTTTATTTCGTTAAAAGTTAATGTTAAAGCAACAAAAATATCGATCATTTAAACAGCTGGAATGAAAATCTTGATACACAAATGAATTTTCAATGATTCAAAGTAGCCCAAGAGTCCTGCCAGTTTACTACCGAGTTTTGAAAACTCCCTGGAAATATTTCATCTTGAGATTAAATTATATGTTAAATTAGTGATAAGCGGGTGCAATCAACGACAATCTGGGAAACAGTGCCCCCTTGCATTAAACCCTGAAGAATGCACACTAGTGCAATTTTTGTGGTGCTTTCGGGTTTTCGCGGCAAGTGGCAACACTAGTTGCACATAGAACGGTTTATTGCTTACATAAATTAAATACTTTGCCACCAAAAGCAATAGCTTTAGTTATACTTTTGTCTTCTAATTATATTTTAAAACCTTACAAGTTATTAACGTATCTTTATACGCTGTGCGCTGATTTATATCAGTACATATGCCCGAAAATTTTGTTCTATAACTATCAAAGGTTGCATTTTAAATTCAAAACAATATTTTTCTTTCTACCTAATATATATAAATTTTTTTCGGTATTATGTACTTGTCACTATCCGCCAATACAACGTTAAACACCTTTTGGCGATGGCATGCATTTTCAATATTAGCAGGTTAATTGAAACAGGTTTCTTGAACCACCTTGGATATTGTTTGACATTCAAAATCGTATCAGACACACTTGACACACAATAATTGAGCAGAACGAAGACGAAATAAATACTCTAGCATAATAGAGCATAATAGCGAACCTGAGTAAAACAAGAAAGGCTAGATGGTAATAACATGCCACATTCTTTAAATTAACATATTCATAAAGTTTGGATTGAAAACTATCTTAATGCATTTCTAACCTCGATAACCTCTTCAACAAGCTCGATTTCGAGAATTTATGCCTCGTTTTAGATGTTCAGTAAATGCACGCACTTCAGCGCAGCTATCCTTGACAATTCGTAATTACAACTATATGGTGCCCAACTACAAACGAAAAAAAAAAAAAAAAAAAAAAAAAAAAAAAAAAAAACGCATCTGAATAATCTCTTCGAGATAATCTTCCGCGTTCTTTTTGGTGTATATTCCTCCAAAAGGTTTGCAAAAACATGAATTATCCAGAAGTTATGATTTCTACGACTGACTTCTGGTTTCGATAACAACAGATTTTTACGGTTTAATCAGATCATATCAGAACTGGATCTCGGTCATTTCAAATGTAATTTTTACAAGGCATATCTCTGCAAAAGATTATTACGAATAAAAACATCTTTAAAAATCATTGAAGCGACTGGATTGATGGCAAAATATTATGGATTAAAAGGCAAGATTTTTAAACTGCGATCGGCCGAACCCTGGAGATCTGAGTTAATATTCAAGGAGTCTACAAATGTTTTTTTCAAATTAAAGTTTGTTCATTGATTTCGCTATGATGGCAATAATAATAATGTGCAAGTTAATGAGTAAAAGGTCCAGCAAAGTGAACATAATATAAACCCAATCTAAGTAAAACGCCCGCTACAGTGACAGTATCGGCGTTTGTTGATGAAAATACCGAAGACACTTTAATTACCACCAAAAATAATTATCACAAGACTTCATATAAAAAAGTATAATTCAATAGTTATGGAAAATTCATTCGTGGGAAAATTATAAGAGTAATTCCTACTAATAAAAAGGGAGAAACGCGACATAAATGACCCGCCCTTCCGCCGGGATTGAACTCAGGATGAATTAATTACCAGAGCTCAGCGGATTTAACAGTTCGGCTACTACACCGTACACAAAGAAATAATTATAAAAATTAATAGAATAAATTTTATTTTGCAGAAAGAGAACATTTTACGAAGTGAACGTCTGAGATGTGCTCAGAATTCTTATGATTTTGTGCAGGTATAACGAATATGCAATATATACCAAGAAAAAGAAAAAATACTTCTGAAGCATTAACTTCACGTTCCTCGCTGCATTAATGGTGTGCAATTTATCACGTATTTAATGATGAAAACTTGAGTTCTAATGAACATTTTTCGAATATTTGGGGGGGGCTACAGATTTTTAATTTATTATTCCCATTATATTAAAAAAAAACTTTTCATTTGAAGATAAGTTTCACTGCATTAATGTATTGGATTACAACGCTGTGTAATCCACTACATTTGATGAATTCCGCATTTCAGTATATTTATCTTTTATTCAACAAACCTATTTTGTCTTAATATTTATCTCTATAATCCGCGAACACATATCAGAGAAAAATCATAAACGGTACTTTTTATTTACGTTACTTTTCACGTAAAATATTAAAATGGGAAAATGTTATTATTCATGTGCTTTGACATAACATTTTTTAATGGATTTTAATACATACATCAATATTAATTTCGAAAATGACGTTTCCTGAGGGGACCTTATGCTGACATTTCAGCTGAAGGATTTCAGTTCAACTGTTTTTCTCCACGGGCATTCAAGCGTGCAAACATAACTAGGAAAAGAGTGGTGCCGCAAATCGCCCCACCTGTATTCGCAAATATGGCGGGAAAAAAAGAAAGCAGAGGGGGGTCATATACCTGTTCCTAAATAATTCTTACTGTGAGTTGAGCTGAATAAGCATCCTAGAAATAGAAATTTTTATATTAAGGAAAATGTTTTAAAATTAAGCATTACAGTACTAAAATTTCAGGCATTACAGTACTAACATCCGAACTTCCTGATCATGATTGGTTTCTTACGTCACATATCATTAAAAGTAGCAAATAGCTCAACGAGACAGTTTTCTTAGACAATTACTCAAAACAGATTTATTGCTTTATAAATACATAAAAAACATTTACTGGAACCAGTTAAATTTTAATTTCTGTAAACTTAAAAAACTGGTCAAACTAACAAAATATGGATTCTGTAGGATTCATGTACAACTATAATATTTCTTTTCATTGATTTCAAGAGATACATCTTTTCCAAGTGATATTAATACTTAAAACTAATTAAGTTGAGCTACATATAGCACTAAAAAGTAGTTAACATAACTTCTATTAAGATTATATGATCCAATAATGCACTTTGAAGCAAACGAATAAGATTATCACCGATTTTTCCTTTTTTAAGCACTAAGATCAAAGGGAATCCATTTCAAATGCGAATAAACCGACAAAAGAACAACACGTTTAGGAAAACACTATTATTTTTACTAGGGGGCTCATGCGGTACACGCCCTTTTTCTCCTATGCTGTACTTCCCAATATTTCAGCGTGCTTACCAAGGAACACTTTTGCAAGTCATGCGAGCATGTTTACAGTATTAGGGTAATTTTAAACAGAAAAATGAAAGAAAGCAGCTGCTATAACTCCACTTACCTTCTGAGCTCGTTCGTTGAGGCGCTGACCAGACGCTTGAGCTATCTAACCGGCAACTCACAGCTACAGGAACAACTCGTTTTGTGACGTCACCCTGCAGTGCGCGCGAGGTACAATCGCTTGTAGCGACACGCGTTGGCGCAGTGATGCAGCTGAGGCTTATCGAATACAGTGAGTTCAGCAACTTCATGTTCAATATTAACCAATGAAAATTGCCATAGTGCTCCCGTTCCTCTGAACGCCTGCCAGGACTAAAATTTTTCTTTTACTTGGCGACTTACGTGTGTTTGTAATAATTTATCCCAAGAAGCAGTTTCTGGAGAAGTACGACTGAAATTTTTCCAATTACTATCATTAAAGAAAAACTAACGCCGAACTAAATACCGAAAACAAGGAAAGTAGGAATAGGACATTCAAATTCCAAAAAATAGTGAAAGATATAAAATCCGAACATTCCCAATCTTTCAAATCATTATCTAAAACACCCCTAAGCGTGCTAACTCAAGGGTCTAGATAGGGAAGATTAGTTTTATTGACGATCAGCAAAAACATTCTAAAAAAAAAAAAAAAAAAAAAAAGAAAAGAAAAGAAAGCGACTGTGGCAATTTTGGTGGAGGTACCAGAGCTTAATTTCTAAAATTAGAGGTGCCGGAGCTCTATGTCATGCCATTAGCAAAGAAAAATAAAAAATTAATATAAACAAAATAATTATAATTAAAACAATAAATTACATGCAATTAGAATTAAATAAAATATAAAAATATAAAATATGTTATTAATTGGTAAAAAACAAATTATAAGTAGGTAAGTAATACATTAAATAAAAAGTAATAAATATTTTGTAAAAATTAAATCAATCCTGAAACAAATGTAATTGAAGAAACTTCTTCATACTGTAGGTTACAAAGGATAAAAGGTGAGTAAATATTGTAAAAAGTAAATTTCAGTTTATTTATGATCATGGAATATGCTTTTCATTCATTTATTCTAGAATCAATATTGAACTTCATTTCTGTGAATGAAAATATTTATCCCAAATAATTTTCTAGAGGAAAGCAAAAACTTATAGTTAAATTTTTTAAATGTAAAATTTTAAATTTCATCTAGCTTCATACTGATTATATTTTTAACATTAAATATGATCCAAAAAACTTTCGTAAATTTAGATTTTTAGTAACTAAAACATTAACTGAGCTTCTGTGACCTTTGAATTATGAAAAGGGGCACAATTTTTTCCAAACTTCAAATTACGTAAAACGCTGAAGTTAAATATGTGCTCCTGAAATTAAAATTTTTTATTAAGAACTGCTAATAAAAATTAAAATACTGCTTAAGAATTATATTAACTTTCTTTAGCAAGTAAATCTCTTTAAAAATTTTTATTTCGATAATGTTTAGACTGATATATTTAATTTAAATATATCTTAAGCAGATTTTAATTTACTGAGAAAGAAACTGTCATTAATCCTTATTCACATAATTTAATAATGAGATTGCACAGCATGTAAAACGACAAAAATATGGGGGGGGAACCCCAAGATTTCTATTATTTTTAATTTATGATTAAATGAAAGAGAATATCTATATATTTTCTCATTTGGATTAGCAAAAATATATCTCTGGTAATTTGGAATTTAAGTTTTGCTAACGTCAAGCTTATAATTATTTACATAGTTTTTAATGTTACGTCAGGTATTAAAGTTCAGTTTTTCACATCGTTTAAAGGGTTTAAAACAGACATAGTAGTTCATGAATTAATTAGCATTTTGAGCTGAAAGCTGAATTGCACCATGAAAAAAAGAAATAAGAAATAGAAGACATTTTAATGTTGAGCGTTGAAGAAAACTTTTGTTTCAATTATTATTAAGAAAAAGCGTGTGCTTATTATGCACTCCAAATGTAGCGATTGCTAAAAATGCAATATGGAGAACAATTTCATCACCACTACAATGTCCTCCGGACGATGACTATGATGCCCACCGAACTCCGTATTTCTGAAATATGCCCTCTTAGTAAAAAGTTTCCTGATTTCTGGTTTAAAATGCATTATTTTTTAATAGCCGGGCGCCCTAATTAATAGCCATTAGTCTTGCGTCACTACAAGGGCCGAAAGTGGGGACAATTTTATTACGGAAGCCCCTAATAGGTGGCCACCGTTGCCTCTTATGAAGGGACGAACAGTTGCAACCATGTCTTCCCTGGGATTCGAACCCGCGCTCATCGCTGCGGCAATTTGAGTCACTAACCAACACACCGGCTGAGCAGTCCGGTTCAAAATATACAAAAAATTTAAAAAGATGAGAGTGAAAGTTAATACACAGCATCAGTTTTAATGTTAGTGCATTCCATTAGTCACTTGTCAATCTTCCTGTGTTTCTGATGCAAGGTTTAAGAAATGAAATCTTAATTAAAAAAAATGAAGCTTTATATTTCTCTTTAAAATAATAAACTAAAAAGGAATATCAATATAGTTTTAAATGTAACAAGTCTTTGAAATGCTTTTCCCCTGTTTTTGGACTTTTTTACTGCTATTATATTGCTACATAATACGAATCCTTCAGAAAATGACATAATTTTGCCACAATACAGAATCTGACCAATAGCTTCAGTTATTTGAAATTATGACATTGTACTCTGTGATTTGATTTAAAAGAAAGTAGTTTACAGACAGTGCCTCCGTATTCGCGTGTGTTATGTTTCAAATCTTACTATTACGGATACGGGAAAGATGGGATAGTAGCGGATATTATACATAGCACAAGATATTCGTCCAAAATTTACAAATGCAGTCAAGTTTAATTGATAAATTATACAATAAGGCAGTGGTGTAAAACCCAAATAGTATGTGAGCCGCGTGTACCATTTGAAAGCAGTTAAGCGGCCAAAATTTCTTATTTTAACAAAACGAAATTTTTTTTATTGTCGAAATAAAAGTGTTCGAATTAATTTTAAATTTCGCGTACTAAATACACTCACGTTTGTGAAAATTGCAACACCAAGAAGGAATCGTCATAATTGAATGCAATTTAATACACAGTTGAGTGGTAGTGGTACAAATAAATGATTAAATGTTCAAAGCAAACAAACAAGAACAAGAGATCAGAATCAGTATTTTGTGTGGCCACCACGCGCCGCAATAAGTGCTGCTACACGACGTGGCATGGAGTCAAACAAAGTTTGAATGTCTGACTGAGGAAGAGCATTCCATATCGTTTGTACGCGTACCCAAAGTTCGTCTGCAGACGCAACAGGACGAGGATCACGAGCAAGACGCCGACCAATGACATCCCACACATGTTCAATTGGCGACATATCCGGGGAACACGCAGGCCAAGGAAGAAGCTGTACCTGCTGCGCTGCAAAGAAGGATTTAACAATCCGAGCAGTATGAGGGCGGGCATTGTCCTGTTGAAATACAGCGCCTGGCAAGCTTTGAAGGAAGGGAACAGCTTCGGGCTGTAGAACTTCACGGATATACCGGTTGCTGTTCAGATTGCCCACAATTCGTAGCAATTGAGATCGTCTATGATATGCTATGGCGCCCCAGACCATAACTCCGGGTGTTCGTCCACTGTGGCGTTCGATAATGCACTCCGGAAGGTGGCGTTCACCGGCATAGCGTCTGACACGAATGCGGCCATCATGGTACCACAAATTAAAGCGGGATTCGTCAGAAAACACGACATGCTGCCAATCAGCACGCCAGTCTCTATGCTGATTGGCCCATTGTAGCCGCAGGCGGCGATGGTCGTGCGTTAGGGGGATCCTGTATAAAGGAGTCCGTGCGCGCAGTCCGGCACTTGTGTCTATATTAAAAATCATATTCCTCATAGGAGAATTGACACACCGAGTATGAGCAAACTCGAGGCAACGATTATTGAAATTTTTATTAAAAATTCACCCTCCCTAGTGTTGATCTCTGCCTATCTCCCACCAGGTGGAAAATTGCCTGTGGTAGATTTTAACAAGTTGCTCAGTATTTCTAATAATCTAATCATAGCTGGTGATTTAAATTATCACCATCAGCATTGGCGTTGTCGTAGATCGAACCCTGCTGGTCGTGACCTCCTAAAATGGGCTCAGTGCGCCCAAATAAAAATTATTGCGCCGGATTCCCCCACTAGATATGGTTCACAGGGTGTCCCTTCATTTATTGATTTGGCACTTTTTAGAAATATTCCTTTTGGTTATAAAGTGACTGTTGAAAATTGTTTATCATCAGATCACAACCCTGTGACCATCGACCTTAATTGTACTATTTTTAATCAAAATTCTCCGGCACTCGTCTCTACAAATTGGGACAATTTTCGATTTAAACTTAAAAGTAAACTTTTACCCTCCCTTGAAATTAAATCCAGCCATGATATAGACACGGCAGTTGATCAGTTAACGTCCACTTTAACAGAAACTTATAAGGAAGTTTCAAAGCCCACCCTCAGACCCAATTTTCGTAAATTACCCCCTGAGATTAAACTCAAAATTAAAGAAAAGAATAAAGTACGGAGACTTTGGCAAAGAAGTAGGAATCTAGATCATCCGGAAGCGCTCGGTATTGTTCGGAAACAATTAGCGGCCGGCTAGTCTCAGCTGTCACAACAAATTCAGGTGCAGTGCAGCTCCGTTAATCAATCACGAAGCGTCTTCGCCATTTTTTTGTGCATTGTTGTTTTGTGTCCTTTCACATCGCAGTAAACGTAACTTTTGAAACTGTTTATAAAAAAAGTGATTTTCGTTCTAACTGTACAGTGTAAACTGTACATGTTTTCAAAACCTAAGCCTTCGAGTTCAAAAGGAGAGAAACGAAAACACGTAACACTGA
>KK120923.1:170382-184492 GCA_000611955.2 Stegodyphus mimosarum | reverse complement strand
GTCTTCAGGCAAGCGGGCTTTCGTGCCACTTTATTGAAAAGAAATTAGCCCATTTTTTTAGTTAAAGAGATAGACTGGCCGATTTATCACTGTTTTAAAAGAATATAATGTAACGGTGATAATTATGTTCAAAGAGACCGAAAATTATTTTACATTTGTACATTAAATCACACAGATTGGCCATCAACTATTTACCTTCTAGTAATAGATTTAAGTAAACGTATCATTATCCTAATTACATGATTTAAAAAATAAAAGGGTAAATGCCAGCTTTTTTGAGCGCTGTTTGGATTATATTGTTAGGTATTTGATTTTCATTGAGTATTTTAATTAAGTGGAGTAAATCTTCTTTAAGATTGTCGACATTGTTACAAATTCTTTTTATTCTGATTATTTGTGAATGTATAGTATTGATTATTATTTTTTTCGAGATATTGGACTTCCAATTAGTAAGCTTTAAAGTAGGAAAGGTAAACTCGCGACGTTTGTCGAACATTTTAATATGTTTAAAGTTATTAATCTGTAAGTCAAGGTAAACAATTTCGTCTTGTTGGCTATTAGTGATATTAAGCTTTAGGCTGGAAGGATAAATCTGTGTATTTTTTAGTTTTCCATAATTATTAAAGGCAATAATGTCATCTACGTATCTAAAAATGTACTTAAAATATTGGTATTCATTTTTGTTAAGTGAACGTAGGAAATTAAATTCACATGAGAATAGGAATATTCCACAAATGGAGCTTGAACTGTTACCGCCCATTGGAATTCCTCTTATTTGCTTAAAGAAAGTATTATTAAAGAGAATATAATTATTAAAAAGGATGCTTTTAAGATACAAGGTCCAACTGTCTTTAGTAATAAAATTTAAAATTTGTGGAAACAGTTTTGGAAGATCTTGCAAGCTGCTTAGAATATCTTCTAAGGGAAGTGTAGTATATAAATTTTCGAAATCATAGCATTGAATATTTTGAATGTCTATTTCATTAATAGTGCTGATAATTTTTTCATTGTTAGTAATAATCCAGTTATAATGTAATCCTTGAAAATCGTAACCATTGATATATTTCATGATGAGTTTTAGTATTTGTGAAAATTTATAGTCGATTTCTTTTAAGTAGCTTTTAGTGCTGTTTGCTATAAACCTAAATTTAATTGGTGTTTTGTGGAACTTGGGTAAAGCGTACAGATTAGTAAATCTATTATTAATTTTATTAGGATGAAGGTTCAGTCTTTTATGCAGAGCATTAAACTTATTTAATAGAATTTTGGAGCTAGTTTTAACTTTTTGATAAGTGCTAGAACTATTTAATTCTTGGTGCAAAAGATCATAATAGAATTTTTTTCAACAAATACTGAAGTTATTGCTGGCTTTATCAATTTTGGTGATTATAAAAATATTTTGCAGTTTTTTAATTTGAGTGAGTAGAAGTTTTTTATTGTGTAATGCTGATAACTGGGGAAGTTTAATCAACGTATGCTCAATTGCTTTACTTATTGCCGTTTTCCATTCTAAAAAGGTAGTGGTGGGTAGGCTTGTGCGATTGCTGATAGTTATGATGAATTTATTGAGATCGTTGTGAAATTGCTGCGTACAAAATTCTTTTCTCAGTGAGAATGTGGGACGAAATTTGGTTCCTAGTTGCATAACTTGACGTAGTTTCAGGTCCTGAACAATGCTTAAGTCTCCTGTGATGATGTGCTTGTGATATTGATCAACAAAGTTTCAGATTCAAATATGAGAAGTGAAATCCAACCCTTAACTTTTTTACAACATATTGTATGCATCTAAACACAAATGCAAGACAATTTACACCGTAATATTCACATTATGAGTTGAAATATAATTTGTTTACTTGAGAGCTTATGATGTTACATTTAATATTAACTTTAAAATGCTTTAAATTTAGTTGCGTTAACTCAAATTCTTATGATAATACAATATACTATACTTTCATCAAAATTACAAAGTATATTAAAAAGTATGCATTCCAAGGTAAATTAAATTTTTAAAAAAACATATATATGCTCATAACTAAACTAGGGATTTTTAGCCTTTCCCATTTTACGAGTTCAACAAAAATGTTTCAGTTCTTACACAAATAATATTTTACATACCTTAACTCAAAATTCTAACATTTTAAAACATTTAAGACGCCTTAGAAATTATATACCAGCTACCCTTAGAATGTTCCAAATTACAGTAATTGTTCTCTTTTACATATTTAGTTATATAAGCTTAATTTCAGCACAACATATTAACATTTCAGATATTAAAATATCTATTAACACAGATTCAAATTCTAAAATTTATGCTTCGTTATTGTAAACATAAAACCAAACGACACACTTCTTTAAGCTTCACAGAAAACAATGTCGACTTAAAAGAGTTATGTGAACTTGCAAAACTAAATTATAGAAATAAATTAAATTACTTCACTGCCTCAATATAAAAAATCCAAGGTACTTACCAGCCTGGATTGTAGATTTGATACACAGTTTGATGCTTGGAAAAAAAAGGATGCTGTCACAAATTAATTAATTACAACTTTTAACAATTTTCACAACACTTTGTCAGGACTGAGTGTTCTGTGCATACTTTTGGCGAACATGGTCGTGATAGTGTTAAAGTCCTGATCTTGAACAGGGAGCTGAATGCAGCTATGTTCAATGGAAGTGGTAGAATAACTGCACGTAAGGGGGGTTTAAAATTACCCTTTTATTAAACTACTATTTACAGCCACTTCCCAACTCGGAAGGGATAACAGAAAATAATGACCGCGCTTGGTCTAAACTGAGCAATCAAATAATTTAAAATAAAGTTAAGTAGAAAATTAAGAAGTCGTTGCTCTCAGAGCTATAAACGCGAGGTCGGCCTCTAATCTAAACTATCAATGGTGCGTAGCAAGATTTGGCTTATACTAACGCACTTAGATTTCTTCAATAAGTAATAGCGTAACAGCGCTAAGGCTTAGAACTTAAATACTAGCTAGTCAGGCGAACGTCGAACAGAGCCACAGTCATCTGAGACTAAAACTCTCTCACACTGAGAAGTTCCTTGCTAACCTTTAAATACAAAACTTGGCTCCACCTCAAATTAGCATAAAGCTGAAACGGCCGCTCATTTTAACGGGAAGTTGAAATAAGAGTTCACAGGAGAGAGAAATTAACATAAAACTTTGTTAGTTTAAACTAAATTCGGACACTGATGATCCCGACACTTATAATCACTTTTATCACAACACACTAAAACATCACAGCCTTTCACTCTTCGGCCACTGTTGATCCCACAAAAGGCTGATGAACTCCGGACGGGATTTTTTCGGAACCTGAAGGTCCATTTCTAACATAGATCAAAAACCTTTTTTTTTGTACTTCCCAGCACGGGAATTACTTCGAGACGGTCGCACTAAATTAAAAAAAACGCTGATGATATTTTACACAATGACAGTCCCACAGCTTGAGCTGACTTCAGACTGACACGTTCTTTTATATCAGGACTGACGTCCATAAACTTCCTTCATGGATTTCCTATGCACACCACCTAAAGATCAGCTTTATTCAGGAAACTGGCGTTCTTCTTTATCCGGACTGGCGTCCGTAACTTTTCCGTGGATTTCCGATCGACACAGCTTAACGACGAGCTCTATTCAGGAAACTGGCTTTCCTTTTTATCCGAACTGACGTCCGTAACTTTTCCGTGGATTTTCGATCCTCACAGCTTAACGATGAGCTGTACTCAGGAGACTGACGTTCCTTTTTTATCCGGACTGGCGTCCGTAACTTTTCCGTTAATTACTGATCCCATCGCTGCCACCATTTTTATATATAGTTGTAACGTAAGAGCATCCGAGAAATATTTATTTTAGAACATAATAAAGATTTCTTGAGTAATAAAAGTAAAACAATATTTCATTACAGCCATATATACAAAAGCTACCGCTTGAAGCGGCTCTGAACAGTCTCGTGGCTCGACTTTCTACAGCTCCATCTAAACAAAAACTGTAAGCAAAGTTCTCACTAAAGAGCTATTTCTTCCTTTTACGTTAAATTCGAAAGGAATCCGCACAGGTGGAAGGGTCCTTCCGAGCTTCTACTGTGGAAAATTACTTTCCGGTTATTAGCGGACACTGGGTGATACTTCGCACAGAAAACACACAAAAGGTGTCCTTAACACACTTCCGTAGTTAATTTACCTGAAGATTAGTTCTGTTGAAAACAGGAAGTCTTTTAATGTAAAACGGTGATCCTCACCTGATGATCGTTACAGTGCAAAGAATAAAATTCTGCAATTCTCATTTTCTTCGCTAAACAAAGACGGGTGCCAAAAATTGTTTAAAGATTAAATTATTAAAAAAAAATGTAATAGAAATTTGAAAACAAAAATCCACCACATGGTATTTTCATCCATTAACAATGTGCGTAGAGCATTTCAACCCAAGCTTATCAGAAGGTATTTTAGAAATCGATGATAAACTTTTCACCACAGCGACCACCATGAGTGAAATAAAATGCTTATAATAATGAGAGTAATTTGGGGTAGACGAAAAACCGGCATTTGTTGCTTGGTTTGAACATTAGGGCATAAAATTTCTTTATATTATTTTTCAATAGAGTGTCAAATTATCTCTTATTAATTATTGTTTACTAAATGTTTTGGTATGAAATTCTTAAATAAATAATTTATTAGTAGTTAATAAATAGGCAGCTTGAAGGTAACAGAAAGGAAATGTTACTTTTCTGATTTAAAAGCATGTAAAACAGATAAAGAATTTAAGAAAAATCTGAATTTTTTTTTAATTTTACTGGTCGTCTAGAAGGTTTTTTCTAAGTTTAATGTGGATTATTAGTAGAGATTATTAAAAACATGACTCAGGCGGAATAAAAATGTAATTTATAGGATATTAAAGGAATATGTATTTAAACTAACACGGGAACGTTACATAAAATATCTTCTGTATAGTTTACATAATGTAATTCTTCAAAATTATTTAATATTTTTAATTAGATATATCATGAATTAAATGCATTTTCATTTACATCAAGCAGACAAAAAAGAAAAATATTGAATATTTCTAATTAGACATCTCGTGATTTAATTAATTTAATTGCTTGTTTGTTTAAATTAATCGCATTAAAAAAAAGAACAAAAAATTGTTTTAAGAACTGTGTTTATTGGTTTTAAATCTCTTAGTTTATTGCTCAACAATTTTCCAGTTCAAATTTGAAAGTTTCTTAGGCTTTTCTGAATGGCAACACCCTGGCGGGTCGAAAGTAAAAGTATTTTATTTTCGGTAGCGGCAACGCATTACCTTCTTACAGCCGAGTTCGTTAATTAAAACTGAAAGATAAATAAATATCTTACATTTTTTCGAATGGCAACAATCGCACGTGCCGATGATAAAAATGTTTTTTTTTCGAACAGTATTCCCACTATTCGCTTTCAAATAGTTGAAATTGTTATTCAAAAAAATCATTAAAGTTATACAAAATACGAAATAAGTGAATAAAAAGCTTATTCGAAATTCAAAATTCGGACTTCCAGTGCATATGTTCGAGTGGAGGACTATGCTATTTAAAATTTGTGAATAGGAATTATAGTCTATAACAATGCAATGAAGATACGTATATGCATGCAGATTCTATCTTTTTTTTATTGCTTTAAAACTGAGAAACTAAACTTAAAGGTTTCTCCTTCAATCTCTTGACTTTCTTTGTGAGCATAAGCTATGAAACCCTATGTGAAGGACAGTGAGCAAATCTAGGCTATGTCCTTTTAGTGTTGAAGAACTACAAAGTCAGAAGGAGGGTTTAAAGTGACCCTTAATTCAAATAATTACAACTCTCCAACTTGAGAGTAAGCCACTACTTGGGCTGAACTAAAATAATATGAAATAAAGTGCGTGAACAATTCAAATACCTAAACTTAACTTTAAGTAGGACGGCGAGGGAAGCCTAACTCTTAGTGAAATGCAATCAATGCGAATTTCACTAGCAAGCACTAGTAATTGCAATTGCCTATGAAGGCGAACTTTCAGTAGACAGAGGAAATCTTTGCGCGCACAGCCTTACGGCGATAAATCCAAGACTCTGATTTTTCCCCTCGTTAACTCCTGTCTTTTAAACTGCTAACAGATATATGCAATTTGCATAAATATCTTGCTCGCGCTAAATTCGGGCAGCTACTGAAACTTTGAGATATCGATAGGAAAGTTCAAACTAAAAATAATTTGGTTAATTAAAATAATGAATGCTACAAACTCAGTGGCGCAACAGCCCTAGTGAGCCACGGCCTGCAGTGCCCTTTTTCTGCTTTCTTGACGTTTGGGCCCCGCAGTGAGTCAGAATATGCTCTGGAGAAGTGCTCATTTTATCGACCCACTTAAGGGATGAAAGGCTGAGTCAACCTTGCCCAGCCCGGGGATCGAATACGGACCTATGGTGCAGCTGCGCGGCGCGCTAGCCATTTAAAATTAATACCGGGTGACAATATTTGTGACAACAAAAGAGATAGCCGTTTAGAGTCAACCAACACAAATTCCCATTTCGAAACTAATAACCCGTTTCGGGCTAAAAGATATATCTAAATTAGTAAGTTTGTAATTTTCATAATCTCCTTTTTTTTTTCAGGCTCAAACTTTCAAATTGGAGATTAAAATTTTCTAATAAATATGAAATATCCAAAAAACTATGGAATCAAATTCCATATTAAAAACATTAATAATCGGACAAGGACACCGAATGACGTCATCATCGTCTGGAAAGATTTTGAATAACATTTAGAAAATATTTTAAAGGTGCTTCAGAAATTGAGAGACGCCAATTTAAAGATACGTCCTGCCAAATTTGAATTGTTCAGACAGAAACTCACTTACCTGTCGGCAGTTAAAGAAAGGAGACACCCCGAACAGTCCATCAGCTGAGAAGTTTTCTGTGACTTTGCACCTACTAAAAAAGATTTGTGGGGGACTTCTTTTATCGCTATGCTCCTTCCCAATTTTCCAGAGAGTAAGCAAATGTTCCTGTGGTCAAAAGAATGTGAAAATGCCTTTTAGAAACTGAAGGAGGCTTTAACATCTGCTACAATCCTGACTTATTCTCAGCTCGAAAAACCATATATTCTCGACACGGATGCGACAATAATAATGCCAGTGTTGTTTTGTTATAAAAAATAAGAAGTTACGAATGCTTTGTACTATACTAGAGGAACTGAATCTCTAAACCGGACAGGAATTCCTGTATCAACAGAAAAGAGTTACTTCCCATAGTTAAAGCTGCAGGAAATTTCCACCATTGATTCCACTGCAGTCAATTCATGCTCCGCACAAATCATGCACCGTTGGCCTGTCAGGACTGTGTGTTCGGTGCATATTCTTGGCAAACATCCTCGTGAACGTGAAGTCCTGATCTTGAACAGGGAGCTGAATGCAGTTATGTTCTGTGGTAGAATACTGTGAATAAGTGGTAGAAGAACTATACTTCAGAGGGATTTAAAATCCTCTTTTAATAAACCACAATTATTAACAGCCACTTCCCAACTCGGGAGGGGTACAGAAAAAAAAGACCGCACTCGGGTCTACAACTAAATAATCAGATAAATTGAAGCTAAGGCTAAATAGAACTTAAGTAGTTGTTGCTCACAGAGCTATAACGCGAGGTTGGCCTCTAAGCTAAATGATGCGTAGCAAGATTTAACTAATACTGACGCACTTACAGTTACTTCAATAAGTAATCACTTAACAGCGCTACGGCTTAGAATTTAAATGCTAGCTAGTCAGGAGAACGTCGAATAGAGTGACCGTGGTCTGAGACTAAAAGCTCTCACACTGAGAGGTTCCTACCTCTCGCTTAATATAACTTGGCTCCACTTCAAATTAGCATAAAGCTGAAACACGCGCTTATTCTAACGGGAAGTTGAAATGAGAACAGATAGAAAGAGTCAAATTAAAATAAAACTTTGTTAGTTTAACTAAAACCTTACAGGCCTACCTCTTAAATTTCAAGAATGTTGAAAGCCAAGCCGGATGGATACAGAGATTCCAGGAATATGGCACCAATATCTGGCATTCGAAAGGATCGACAACGAAAACGCCAAAGCCCTTTCTAGAAGACAATGCCGTGAAAGCTGACGATATTGGTTCAGGGTCGAAGCAAAATGCAAGCTACTGAATCTGGTTGCAAGTCAAGTTACATACACCAACACCGGCTGATCGAGACCCACAGAATGACCAAGAAGTCAGGTAAGAGCAGTGGAAAAACGGCGGCATTAAATTCATCATTGTCTTAACGAAATCTTCAAACATTAATCCTACTTGCCAGGACATTTCGATCTATAATCCCACGACAAAACAATAATAGGCTCTCTGGGTCTCACTCCATATTCAAAACGGAGTCTTGTGCCGGGTGACGGAAACGGAAAAACATTTCGGATAACGGAAAAACATTTCGATATCAGCTGGTGCTTCTAAGATCCCGGATCTCGGATAAGCTTAAGGAACTACATAGGATTCCAACAGGAGGCACTTCAGAACAATGAAAACTTCGCGCAGAACTCAAGAGCGCTTCTACTGATGTAATGTAGAGGGCTGATGCGCCCTAATCCCTACCAATCTTGAGATGCCTGTGTGGGCCAGAAAGAACCGAAAAACGCAGTCGAGGGAAGCTGAAATGTTACAATGTAGGTGCGACTTTTGAACCCTTCGACAATCTAGAACAACTACCATGAACTACTCATGGCAACAAATACATCCTCATTGTAACTGATTACTTTACACAGAGCCCTGAAGCTTATCCTATCACTGATCAAGAGGCTGTCGGGATAGCAAAGATAATGATACAGGATTGGATTTACAGATTTAGAATGCCCCTTACTCCAGTTACAATACGATCAAGATAGGAAATTTACCTCACCTGTAATTAAAGACCTCTGCAAATTACTCGTCGTAGACAAAAGACACCTCTGTATTCACAGTCAGACGGCATGGTGGAGAGTTTAATGGAACCATGGTTAACAACCTCTCGCTTTCCAAGAACCAGTATGACTGGGACCAGAATTTACCTTCAGAAGCCCTAAGTACTTAAAATGTTTGATTCCTATACATATGTTTGCTCCCGTTTTGCTCCATTTTTTTTATCTCTCGGTTTTGGCTTAGCTGCAACATACCTTCCATGGTAACATCGACAATGGGATATTTTTGGTGCCGCTTTTCTGGAATACTTAAGGATGTTATCATGCTGTTCCCTTTCCTTGATGCCGTAAGCACATTCTTATATTGCTTAACGGTTAATCCCTGGCTGTCTGGCTGCACCTTCAGTTCCCTGGTAAAAACTGCAGTGAGAAGTTTTTGTTGTGTTCCTTTTTCTGAGCCTGTAAGCAACTATTTTCCCTTCATGACCTAAACATTTGCTTAATCTTCTGAATGGTTAATGTAGTGTTGCGTTATACGGGTTCGTGGATTTGAGAGTATCGGATGAAAACACGATGCAGAACAATAAAAAGCACAATTTATTTACAACAATCACTATTTACAGCACAATTCCAAAATTACCTTTAAAAGAGTCGAAAATCTACAATAAATACGCTGAAACAATCAGCAACACAGCTTCAGGCTGTAACTGTAAAGGTAGCTTCACGGCAACACTAAAGTTATAATAAACACCGTGGAACAATCACCAATACACTGTCAAGCTATACTGTAAAGGTAGCTTCACGGCAAAGCACTATCCCGATCGCTTTCCGTTCACAAAACTTTCGCGTAGCTTAGTACACACAGTAAGCAGCTATTCTCACAATGCCGGCTCTCAGAAACGCAGGGGTTTATATAGCTTTTCCTTAGGTTCCACAGGTTTCGAGAAATATCTCGACAGGAAGTTATTCTAGAAGCTTCCCGATTGGACCATGGGATATCGCCGATTTGGTCGCCAAATTGGCGATAAAGTCGCCAATCTGGCAATCCTACCATACACTATTTTATGGCAACCCTAGTGCGATGCCGGAAAGCTTACATACAGGCGCAACCGCCAAATTTTTCGCAACACTGCCCCCTCCCAAGGACTGCACGTCACAGGCAGTACAATCCCTGGTTGGGAGCCAAAAAGAAATAATCGAAAAAGCTACAAAACAAATAAATAAATTACAATAATAACTCATAAATTAATAAACAACAAAATTTGCAAATATTTACAGTATTTACAAATAACAAAAACATTTACACTAATTACAAAGATCTATGTACAAGCAACTATGCATAAATCATACAATTAAACATAAAATTAATATAAGAAATACAAGAATAATGCAAAAAAATCAACCATTACGAAATACGGGGTACCCATAACAAAAATAACTATCACTAATTATGTTCTGTTTGGTCACGGACTAATGATCCGTACCTGATAAGTAACAATTTATGTTGAGTGCGTTTTGTATCCTAGACCAGTTAAACATTTCAAATTATGCTGAAAATAAATTGTTTTCCAGAATTTGTTCAATATGATTAGTAATTCCTTAATGAGGGGATGGTATAGTGGTATTCTGAGTAAACGCGTTTGTTTTACACCCGGGAACGGCCGTTGGAAAATGGCTTGCAATGGTTATCAGGCTCCCTGTCAATTAAAAAAGAATTCATGCCAAGTTTGTGACACCATAATCAATGATATACCAAATATAGTCTCCAATATATATAACATATCTTAACTAAAATAAAGGAAACACCAAATAAAAGAAAAAAATCACTTAATCTCTAAAGGATTATCATTTATTCCGATACTTTTAAATTCTAACATATCAATTACAAGGAACATAAGTAAATCAATCTGATCACATTTATTTTTATCTTTACCTTATTTCTATCTTTATCTCTATTTTTATCTCCCGGGAGGAAAGGAAAGGAAGAAAAATAACCCTTTGTTCTTAATTACATAATTAAACCTTTATCAATACCAAAATTTACATACATTACTCTCAAAGTATTGCCCAAGAGTTACAAAAATGTTATCGCACTTGGCGAGAAGATTGATGAGGTCAACGAAAGAAACAGGTTGTCAGAGTCCTTGACAGTCTAACCATAACGGGCGCGATTTCTCAAAAGGGATAAAAACTGGGAGAGTAATAAAGAAAAAACTTATCTTAAATTACAGCATCACCCTGAGGCTTGGTCTCAGCACGAAAAGGGTCCCTAGCACATCTCTTCCTTTGGCCCTCCGCTGGAATTCTCAGTAGAACACAACCAGGGTTCACGGCTCATCGGATTACCTTCCAAACACTCCTCGAACTGGCAGCAGGTGGTCAGGTTTGATAGCTCAAGAGGACGATTCCCTTATTCTGAAGTGCAGACATTCGGTGGACCCACGGCCTTGGGGTTTCAATCAAAAGTCACGAACAATCAAAAATACTGGCTCCCGTTAACTAGTAGTCTCATCTTGCAAGTCGTTACTCCTCCTTCGGAGTTCCAGTCAAAAGAGTCGAATATTCAAAATTCTTCCCTCAGCTCTCCCAAAAATACGGGCTGCCAGAAAACCAGGATTTCGCTCACTTTCAAGCCCAAAAATTCCAATTTTTCACCAAAACTGACGAAACAGTCAATTGCGCATGCGCGACCAGCCAAGATTCCGGTCAGAACGGTCTCTTTTCTTCGAAAATGTCCAAGAACAGGAAAACAGCAACCCTTTAAATTTTCTCACGTACACCCTTTTTCCCACGACAACGAAAACAAAGAAAATCTTCTAGAACATTCTAAGATGATTCATCTTTACCCGAACAACAATGACACTGCAAAACTTCGTTCCTCACCAATCTTTCCACCCCAGAACAAACGCCATAATTAAATAGAAGGATATAACATTGAAGCATTATATATATATATTTCAAACAAAAATATAAATATTACCAAACTAAAATATTAATACCTTATTTAGTAATTTAGATAATTAAATAAGATTCTGATTTTTCTAAATAAAGGAAATAATTAAATTGAACTCTTTTTTTTGAATTAGCAGACAATCATCAACACAACATTTCCTACATAACATCTTTGTAACTGATAATTATTACTTGCAAATTCTTCTCTTACATATTCACTATACATATTTTGGTTAATATTTCTTTAGTAACACCATGTGTGTTGTACTTCATTAGCTAATTATTTTATTTGTTCTAGATTATACTACTTCATTTTAAGTAGAATAGTATATGACTGCATTACATTATATTTTGGAATCTAGCAGCATTATCTATATTTATTGCGTCGTATTATATATTGTGATCTAGCTCATTTACTGTCACATATTTCATTATTGCTACATTGTATATGTTATTACTACACTGTATTTATATTATTGTTGTATCATAATTATATTATTCATTAGATGACCTGTGCGATTGATATAAACAATGTGTGATCATTATGATTTAAATTAGTTTTGCATGGTTAAAACAATATGTAATAATTGAATGTCATATATTTGTAAAATCATTCTATGTAACGCATTTGTTGAACATAAACAGTTAATCAGCTTTATGTCAATAGTTTGTGTTATAAATTAGTGCTTAGAAAATTTGACTGTTATTTATTGCTTTAAAAGAAATTTGGATTTTTTTTTAATGTCAATGTTCGCATTAACACACAATATTTTTAAATAATTAAATTAAAAATATGAAATAGAACTCAGATAATACATTCTACAAATTAAATCATTTTTAATTAAGTAATAAAAAGATTTCAAATGAATATAATTTGTAACAAATGATAGGTATCTACAGTTTGGACAAAATTAATTTTTGACTGGTGGATAAATTCCAATATTTTGACAAGTCCAGTTATACAAAATAAGGAACAAATCAGACTGAATAAATTATATTCTAAATCTTCTAAACAGTCACAGCATTTCCACCCCATACAAATGATTGTATTTTTAATTGCTCAATTATCAGGAAAGCATCTGGTTGAAGAAACTTTCGAATAGATTCAATGTTTACTAATTTATCTCTCATACATTGCATAGGTACAATTTGTGGAATTATACATACTTCACCCTCTTCAATTAATTTGTCAGAAGCTGCTCGTTTGGCAACTCTTGAATTCACAAAATAATTTAGTTCAATCTCATGCTTTTCCTTATCCGTCTTGTTTCTAAATGTATTATCTCGCACACGCGCAATTTAAGGTTTCTTTTTTATCTGCCCTCCGTTCAAACCAATAACAGTTTCAGTAACAATAACTCGTAAATTTCAGTAATAATAAATAAAATTTGATTAACAAAGAAATCTCATATAAGGAAGATAAGCAGAAACGTGTAAGATGATTGAAACTTATAAGATCATTGAAACTTATAAGATCATTGAATGAAAAAATGCATGCACCTGCCGTACGGCAAATCGGCTACACTCCGAGTTGAACGATGTTTGTTACACCCGGGTACCTGGGCTAGAAGCCCTACCCCTTGTAGAATTATTAGACGTTTTGAATTTCATTACAGTTAGCCAAAAGCTCAATTAATGAGTATATAACTATTGTGTCCACAATTAATTTTAATATTATTTTTTTTAATATTTTCTTTTATAGGTTATTTAATATTTCAATTTAATATCTTGTGATGTGATCATTTGAGAGAAAGATTATCTGAGACTAATCTCTGCTTTTTGATTTAACTGCAGGCCAGAAAGCAGTCCAGCTGGTGAATGTGCCCTGAAAGTAAGAGGTTAGTACATGGAAAGAGGAGTGTGAAGATTTTGGTGCCAAGTAGTACAATATAACAGTAAGACAAGAGTGGGTGCAGTAGGCAAATATAATAAATTTATGCAATAAATAATAAAAATTCAGTGAGCAAGAGAAATGGAAAAACATAATACAATTACATGATCCATATATTCAATATCGCCAGTGGCCTGTCTTTGTTATCATGATGAGACTTGTGCTAAACTATTTTCCTTCCAGATATTGGAAGGAGACGAGATGGAAAAGTACTACGAAGAATGCTGAGTTTGTTATGGAAGTGGTGCGGTATTTCGTCTGTAAAAACCAGTTTAAGAAATTTCAGAATTTAAAAATTTGTAAAGGTGGTTAGAATTTAATTATAATTATCAAGGCTGTTACAGACTACTTATTGAGTATAG
>KK120923.1:141105-170365 GCA_000611955.2 Stegodyphus mimosarum | reverse complement strand
GGTGAGATTTGTATTATTTTTATTGATAGTTATTTTAATTTGTTCACCTTTTCTGTCATTTCTTGTTTCTCTCGCGTTTCCGTGCCAGGATGTAAATGTGTTACAGCGAAAGAGAGAGTACTTAAACTGAAGTAGCGAATAGGTTAGTGAGAGTGTGTTTCGCTACTGAGTGCGGACGTTGCTGTTTCTACCAGCTAATTCAATTCTGAATCTGGGCTTCGCGTTCTTGCCGCCGAAGTTAGTATCGCGCTGGTGTAGGTTTCTGAGTCAACCTGCTAGGTTAAATTAGCAGGTTGACTCAGAAACCTACACCAGCGCGATACTAACTTCGGCGGCAAGAACGCAAAGCCCAGATTAAGATCATTAAGGTCATAGTTGGCAATTTTAATAGCTGGGTTAGCCAAGGTACTTTGTTTAGTATGAAACGTTTTAGCAATTTTTTAATAAAAGGACCTTAGCATGCATACACCAATTTACTCATGAATACGGTTGTTCCTTATATACCAAGGAGCGTTTACAATCTGCCTGAGCATAATGTTCTGGGCAATTTGGAGTTTTCCTCGATATTTATTACAAGCATACGCCCAGACAGGGCAGGCATAACAGAGTAATGGACGCATAATGGATTTATAAATGAGCAATTTGTTATCCATGGATAAAACACTGTTTCGAGCAATTAAGGGGTAGAGTCTAGCTTTACGAGCTCGAAACTTTTGTATACTAGCTTTAGTGTGTGGGTTCCATGAAAGTGTCTTACTGAGGATCACCCCAAGATAAAGGACCTGGTTGGCCCAGGGGATGGAGTTTCCATAGAAGTTCAGGTTGGTTTTGAACTTTTGCTTTCTTGAGAACATAATGGCTTGAGTTTTACTGATGTTTATTTGAATTTTCCATTTGATGAGCCAAGCCTCTAGTGCATGTATGTATTTTTGTAGTCGTTGTATTACTGAACCAGCAAATACACTTTCTGATAGGATTGCAGTGTCATCAGCATACATGGCTAATGTTGTGTCATGTGATGTTGGGATGTCGTTCACGTAGATATTGAAGTAGGTGGGTCCTAAAAGGGACCCTTGTGGGACCCCAGCCCTGATAGGGTGAGGTGTGGAGTTGGAGCCAGAGACATGAACGACAAAGTTTCTACCTGTCAGGTAGGACAGTGATGTTTGTAATGTAGCGAGGGAAACCCAGGCTGTGTAACTTGTCAGACTCTGTCGAAGGCCTTTGCTATGTCAATGAAGATTCCACCAGTAACCTTTTGGGTCTTGAATCCTTCCGAGATGAGTTCTACAACTCTGTACAGCTGGTTTGTGGTGCCAAGGTCCTTCCTGAAGCCAAACTGGTAGGGAATGATGATGTTGTTATCCTCCAAGTAGTCGTTGATTCTTTTTAGCAGTATAGCTTCAAAGACTTTACTTAAAAAGGAGAGCAGGCTGATAGGTCTGTAGGATTCTGGGCTGGACGATGGATTACCAGGTTTGAGGATGGGAACGATTTTAGCTGTTTTCCAGGAGGCTGGGTAGTGTTGAAGCAGAAGAATTTTGTTGAAGATCTTTGGGGGTAATCTCTTCAGCATTTCATTTGTAACACCATCCAGACCAGGACATTTCTTCTTCTTGATTTTTTTGACATAGCTAGCCACCTCCGAAGGCATGACAGGAGGAATGTTGTTCATGCATGGATTTGTTGGGAAGGTGGAATGAAAGTTGTTGACAAGTATGTCTGTTGGAGGGTCTTGTATGTTGTTTGTGCAAAACTGAGTTTCCAAGAGCTGTGCTAATAATTCCGCTTTCTCAGTTTCAGTGTAGAAGATCCTTTGGGGGCCTTTAAGGGGCGGAATTTTATTGTGGCATTTGGTGTACCTTTTGATTGCTCTCCACAGAGAGTTATCTTCTGCAGAGAGCGAGTTAAGGTAACTGGTCTAGTCGTTTTGTGCTTGTAGTTGTGTGAGAGACTTGACTCTGTTGCAGAGTCTGTTGAAAAGCTGCTTATCCTCTCTGCAGCGAGTTCTCTGGAATTGCCGTCTGGCAGCACTGAGCTGCTTAATCAGTTGAGCAAGTTCTCTGGAGCTTTGTGCCTTTTTTTTTGTGACTTCTTGCTCTGCATTTTTGTAGGCTTCGTTGATTTTGTTGGTCACATCCTGAATTAAACTATCAATGTGATCCCCAGTTTGTATCGTGGGTAGTGTATATGGGATGTTGTTTAGAGCTTTGGCGAATTCTTGCCATTGTGTTCTGAAGGCTCTGGTGTCTGATGTAGTATAGCTGCTGATGTCCAGAATCATGCGAACCGGATTGTGGTCATCCAGCACGGAAATAGCCAGCGGATTACTGGTATTTCCGAGCAGGAAGAAATCTAAAATTCCAGTAGACCTAGTAGTATACCGTGTTGGAGTTTTGGGAGCTGCTATGTGTAACCGGGCCGAGTTAGCCAAATTAAAGATTACACGTCCAGTGTCATTTGCGTTGTAGCAGTTCCACGCTCTGTGTAGTGCAAATCGGTGTAAAATGCTTGCACCTGGAGTGATTGTACGCATGCGCTAATTTAGGTCATCGTTGGTGCGATTAGCCACTGCGGACGTTAACATAACACAACTCGTTCAAAATAATTTAATCGTTATATCTTAGTACACCGTGTTTGGCAATACTTAATTACAGTTCATGGCGCTTTCTTTCTTCGTTGCTATTTCTTCGTAATTCATATTGGTAAAGTGAAAGAACAATTGCAGTAATAACAGCTTCTTTTAAATTCAAAATTTAATGACAGTTTCTTTTTCTTGTATATGTACCTAAAAGAGATAAATTTTGTTTATTCTATTATTTAAAGACTGATTTCCCAATGCATTTTGAAATCGTGTGTAATGAGTTTTAATGCAGAATTTACGTGTGGTTCTTTAGATATGCTTTATGATACTTCTCCCAAGCAAGCTGTAAAGCTACCTGGACTTCATTCTAAAATAACATTTGAGGAAATTTTGGAGAGCCTATCAAAATATATCTCTCCATCAAGTATAAAATGTGTTTTGAAGGATCCATTCACTCACTTGTTTGTAGTTTTCATAGCTGATCTTCAGTCATTTTGTGTATTGATTAGTAATAAATTTTATATTGGTGATTCACTTATCAGACCTTTGCCTTTGTACGATTGCTGTATTATTGAAGGTGTTTTTCCACAAATCACAGATGATGAAATTAGAAAAATATTTAAGGTGTATGGGCACGTTTATTCAATTGTTCAACTTCCTGCACTTCCGAATTCACCCAAATTTTCTCACGTGCTTAGCGGTAGGAGAGAAATTTCCTTTCTGTTGCCTTCAGAACAGACAGAAATTGCTGTCCCAAGCAGTCTGTATATCCCGCCTTATAAATTTAAAATTGTAAAATATTGTTTTGCTTGTTCATCAGAAGGACATTCAGTTATACAGTGTCCAGATATTGATGATGATTACGCTGTCATGAAGCCAGCTCTAAATCTTGAAATCAAATCTGTGATAAGTATTAAAGATGCTGCATCTAGCATAGATGAAAAGGAAGAATATTTGAATGATATGTGATTCTTTATGTAATTACTGTATTTTATAGTCGGGATTTTACATTTTACATTGGTTGAATTTTCATAATTAATATTTTAACTTTCAACAGATAAATTATAAATATTAGCTGCTGAATGTAATGAACTACCAATTACAAATACCGAATATGAATTATTGGTTGGAGAGGAGAAAAATTATTTCTTCATGTGTTATAGACCTTTCTGCATGCACTTAAAAATTAAAAGTATGTAATTTGTATTATCTTATGCTTACTGGAAAGAATTTGTTCATTGTATTATTTGAAGGGATGCCCAAAATCAAATTCTTAATATCTTTTTTCTTGAATGGCTAAGTATTTTTGTTTTTTTTTCATATCTCATGTATTAGTAAAATGCAATGTGATCTTAAATTATTCTTGATAACTTATGTAATAAATATTTAAACTTGCCTATGAAATGAAAGTTTACACTAAAATGGTAATTTAAATTTTCAAATGTAGTGAATATTCAGTTAATGGTAAGTTGGTAAAATTTGGCAGCCAAAAAAAAAAAATTGAAATGCCATTCTTCTCTTGCTTTGGTTCTTAAACTAATTAGATTTCTGGTAGAAATTTTCTGTTCTGTTACTGTTTCAGCTGAACAGAAATGTTTTACCATTGAAATAGGGAGAAAAATACATGCTAAAATCAGAGCTTAATTTCTAAAATGAGAAATGCTGGAATCCTGTGGAAGGCCAAAAATAAATTAGTTAAATAGCTAAAAATTGAGCTAATATAATAACTAGTAATTAAAATTCATATGATGAAGATGTATTTTTAAAAAAAATTTTCCTGAGAGATTGTATAAATATTGTAAAACAAGTGCTTTTAAATTGTACGTTACTTTATATTTTGTTACATATAATTTTTCACATGGAATGTATCCTTTTTTCCTCCCCCTTTAATAAAATTTGAGTATTTTCTGTTATCGGGACTGGATTCAAAAATGTATATCTGTCTGTGTATACACATGTATGTACATTATATACACATATGCACTGTCTGTTTGTGTATACACATATAAACTTTTCTGAATCCAGTCCTGATAGCAGAAAAGTACTAAAATGTGTACTGTATAATTTTTTGTCAAAAACATATAAATTTTGATTTTAAAACACTAAGTACTAAAAATTGTATTAAAATATTTGTGGTTCACAGTATTTAAGTAGCGAACAGTAATTATATTTTAATTGTATTCAGTAATCAGTTTTCACATTTCTAGCTCGCAAATGTTGTGTTATTTTGTTTTATAATTTCATGTATTTTGATAATTATTCAATTGTATTTCATTTTACTATGCTGTCTGAAAATTTACCCTCTTTGTTATACATTAAAATTTTATTACCTTTTAATTTTTATCATAGTTTTGTGTGTAATACCTATATTGATATAAAGTATCTCTTTTAGCTGGAAATAAAATCCCTGTATGCTGTCAATAAATCTATCTTAAAAGTATTCTAAGAAAGAGATATTTTCTCAGTTATTATTTTAAGATGCCCTTGCCACTTGGACTCTTTTCAGATATAACATCTGAATTATTTGGAAATATTCTGAGATCATGTATTTATTATCACTGAATATTATTAAAAATATGACTATACCGGCTGGAGAGTTAAGAGCAGTTTTTTAACAGCATCATTAAAAAATAATAATATAATAAAAATAATAAAAAATAAGTAATTGAGTGGAGAAATTGATTTAAAGTTATTTATGTTTCTTTATACTTTCTAAGCGAACTTTTTAATATTGAATATTATTTATGTTGCTGCTTTTTTATGAATTTGTTCTATTTTTATAATTTTAAAAGATAGTATTATATTGGAGTTGTAAAATAATCATTTGTAATCCATACTATTCAGGTTAAGATATGTAGAAGGTAGTATTATATTCAGTTTCTTTTTAAAAATTCTTTTTTACTCTGATAAAATAATTAATTTGAATTAAGAAGTTTTGAATTTTTAAATTGTGTATTCAGTATATGGTAGAACAGGCTGTAAGAAAAAAGAAGCCATTTTTCTGTTTAAATAAACAGAAAAATGGCTTCTTCTCTGTATTTAAAAATAGAGTAAATACATAAAATTCTACCTAATACTGTAATACTTAAAAAAAAAATTGGAGGAGTGTATGGAGGTCTATATAGTAGGTGAATCGGTATTGTTTCTTGTCCAATACCTGGCAACTTTTTCTGCAATCTGCTTTCATATGTTTAGGTATTCTGTGCGCATTAAAAATTTTCTGAATGGAATTCAAATGAAGTTGGTTAACCTGAATCTCACTAAGGATTTGTTGCTTCCCATAAGTGAGAAATGTTATTTCCACTGATAGTACTAACATGTAAATTGTATACGATGAAGAATTGATATTCTGAGAATACTGCACAGCCTCGGTGTATGTAAAATTCGCAGATTGCAATCCAATGAATTTTTGCTGTATAGCCTATTGCACACTGAATTTTTGTTAATTCCATCTGTAAGTGGACTGTCTTAATTTTTGTTGAAAGCGACAGAAAATGGGCTACTCCCCATAGCTGTATTGTGTTATATTTTTATTTCTTCAGAGATAACTGAGCACTATGCTGTGCTCATTATTATTTTAATGGTATTTTTTTAACATTACAGTAAGTGCCTAAATTAATTCTTGAATGTTCATATTTTAAGATCATTTTCACACAACAGTAATACACTTATAAATTGTATAGTAAATTCTGGTGACAGTATTTCAGAATAAATATCTACTGAATTGTCACATTTTTCTATTAACTCAGTTTTCATAGTAGATTATATAATGAGGTTCCAAAGAACCAAATCCATCTTTCAGATTTTTCATGCCAGTAAATTAATAATTTATTCGTGGTAAAATAAGGTCTAAAATGGGGTAAAATATGGCTAGACTGCAGATTAGGGGCCAGTCGCCAAATGAAGCGAAATCGTACCAAATCTGGTAACCTCTTGGCGTCATGAAATTTGTTAGGGTTTGAGGTTACAGTTTAGAGTATTTTAGCGGGCTTTTTGAATTTTCGTCATTTCACCAAAGAACGTCTTCACATATTCTTTGATTTCACTGTGCTTCTAGTAGATTGTGTGAGCAAAATGGCTGGTTTTGAAAGAGTTGAACTTGTGGATTTTACTTATTTGATTCGGTTGCAAGGTAAAGGTGAAAGATGTGTGATAGAATGGTGCATGAATTATGGTTTGATTGTGAATATGTACGAATGTCCTAAGTGTAAAAATACTATGAAATTAGTTGAAATGAGCTCGCCATTTTGAATTTCATCTCCATTGTATTGTTACATTTTAGTGTGACTATAAACAAATGCGAGTTTCTACTTTTTATTGTAAAAATATAAATTACATAGTTCAAATTGCTTTACCACTTTTTGTTTTTTTACTATACTGTTGCTCATGTTTCAGTAGATAGAAATTTTGAATTTTATCTTGCTTTTTCTTGCTTTTTTTTCAAGTTTTAGTTTAAATATGAATCAATGCTTTCCGATCATTTATTGCTCATTTACTGCTTATTACAATTTCTTAAATTTCGTGCTGAAACATTTTACTACATTTTGCTAATGTCTTGAAAATGGTATATGATATTATGAAAAGTTTTAATATTGTTGATTACATAAAATACATAGTTATTAACCTTCAAATACTTTATCGTCGTTTTTCTTGAACTTCTGTTTTAGATATTTTTGCATGTTTACAGGATTCATTCAAATTCACGACCATGTGATATGATGAGTTAGTGATTTTCTAAAATGCACGAAAATAACCCATTTGGTGATTTTTCGAAAACGCTTGGAAATATTTTACATGAGATTGAAATTTATGGTGTGTTGAAAATTTATCAAAATGACATCTTATTTTCTTTTGCCTTTTGGTAAGAAATTCTGAAATAATATCTCATTATTCGGTCATTTGTTTCGATTCTGCTAAAATAAGCACAAATTCGTTTAGTTTCTTTATATGTATGCAGGCATTATTTAAACATTGTGTAGCATTATCTAGATCTGGTATGTGTGTACACATGTGCATACATACATACATACATGCATACCTTTCTGAATCCGGTCCCAGCAACAAAGTACCAAATTTATTAGCAAATCTCATTCGTTTATACTTTCTCCATGGAATAAATATATATTGTGTAATATATATGAAAAAAATATATAATTTTTTTACAACTACTAACAGTATTATTAATGGAAAGATTTTTTAAGTTGTGATACAAGCAGTGTGTATATTCTGCATTTGACTGAAAACCTTATCTTTTGTTAGAGGATATTATAGACACTGCTCTTAACACAAAAAACATCCTATTCTTGAGAATGAGTTCTTTCAATCCTTTGGAAGAATGATTTTGCTAAAAAGAATTTTGCTCTTTTACAGCAAAGTGTGAAAAATGTTTCTTTATAAAATTTTTGGATTCTGAGTTATGATATGTTGCAATATGTCTTAAAACAACACTCATTTGAACCATCTTCAATATATCTTGAGTAGTGTCTAATAATAAAGAATAAAAAGGAGATGAATTTATCAGAATTATCAAAATTTGTTCTAAATCATGAGCAGCACATGGAATAAATTCATTTCGTATAGTAAGGCTCAAGTATCGCGCATATGCTACTGGCATTTCAGAAACGTGTTTCATAATATTGTCATATTAATTTAGCCTGCAATAAAAAATTGGCATTATAACTAGTATTTATATCTCAGCCAGAGGGAATGTGGTCAACATTTTAGTTAGTTCAGTATTTTGTTTTAGTTTATAATATAAAACAAACTACTTTATTCAAGTTTTGGTATTTATCAACATTTTCTATACTTCCTGCTGTTTAATGAATAAAACATGTTAAAAAGTAATCTAAACAAATGTATATAAACTTTTCATGTTTGGAAAGGAGGGGGTGCATTGGGCGAAAAAGGTTAACTACCTTCACCATTCTCATGAAAAACTAATGCATTTTTTGACAGCATAAATGTTATGTTAAGTTACCATTTTCCAAACATTTACTTCCTATCGAATTTGTTCTTTGACATCTTTTTCAATAGTCAGTTTTTTTCCATGCTTCATACATAGTGCTTGTTTCTACATGTGTTTTTAGAGTAGACACAGTCTACACTTAGTCTACACTTCACTACACTACACTACACTACACTACACATTTTAGTCTACACTTCATCACAGATGTTAAAATGCCTGTTTCCTTGTTTAGCATCGTTGCGGACTAGACCCATAGGTCTTTCATTATATTCATTACAATTAATTAGATATTTTCTCATTTCATCAGTAATATTTTTGTCTTCATTATTAGCTATATATGCTGATGTGCACATAGTTGTTTCTTCTGTATGTTTGTCAGCCATACTAGTAGAAGCAACTTCAGCTGATAATATAATTTTTTGTTCAGGCTCTTCAACTTTACTAGCAAAGACAGTATCTGCTGAAAGACCTTTTTCAAGGTATGTTTTAATTACTAATTTTGTTTAATTTTGGAAGCTTTTTTACCTTCAGAATTTTGCCTAATTTTGGAAATTTAGCGTGCTTTTCTTTGTTTGGGGGTTCCACTCCTTTTCCCTCTTTTCTATATTAATTAATAATATATATATTATTTTATCAATTGTTGTAACTATTTTAGTGTTTCTTACTGTCAAATTTCATTTTCCAACTAATAACTAATGAAGCAGTTTGTAAGATTTTGCAGAACTAAATATAGCTCACAGACTATTATGGTTTCTGTGATTACTGCAAAGCCATGAGGGCCTTTTTGCACTTTGCATCACTGAGAGGGCTTCCGACCTAAGGTTTCCTAACGCAAAAAGACCATTCAGTGGAAATTATGTATTGAGAAGATCCTTTTTATAATGAATATTTTTACATGACAGTGAAAGTTATTTACAGTCTTTCTTTGCATTTACATGCTATGTTTAGCTAGATTTTGATATAAATCTCAATTGCTCAAGATTCAGAGAAAGTTCTATAGTTAATAAACTTCTTGAGCTATAAAGTTCTAAATTCTTTTGATCGAAGATTTCATACATGAAGTTCAGTGTTTCAGAGTGTCTTGGTTGATTGATATAAAACGAATCAGTTCTAGTTTCAATTTAGATCTTAGTCTGAATATCTTCTTCTTAGTCTTTTTATAAATGACTGAGGAAATTGTTATTTATTTATTTTTATAAATTTATCTTTTTGAGTTTTTTTTAATAAATGGTTGTGGAATTTAGTTAATTTTGATTTATATAAAATAAATAATAAAAAGTATATAATGAATTCTAATGTTTGACATTAGAATCCAAAAAGAAATTTGTTGATGAA
Source organism: Stegodyphus mimosarum (assembly GCA_000611955.2). Classification (NCBI taxonomy): domain Eukaryota; kingdom Metazoa; phylum Arthropoda; class Arachnida; order Araneae; family Eresidae; genus Stegodyphus; species Stegodyphus mimosarum. Next base: position 160,481 of record KK120923.1, on the reverse strand, counting down.
AATAACTGTTGAAATTATTTGTTATGATTGATATAGTATCCTATCAGGATCCATTTCTTCCAAGATATTGATTAATGATGCTTTTTTGTATATTCATGTTCAAAAACATAGTGGTGGGACTTCTTATTTTACCGCAATTACAAATGTCAGTATCTTTGAGTTTGAATCTATTTAAATACATTAGAAATGGACCATGTCTAGTTAAAAATGTTGTAAGGGATGATGATATCAATTTAGCTGAAACATTTGGTGTAAATTTTAATGTTCCTTTTTCTGGTTTTAGTCCATCTTGATTGCCATTGTAATAATACATCTTTGAATGTGATATGTTTAAGATGTGATTTTGGAAAAGTTATTGTAAATTCTGGTAGATTTAATCCTGTTGCTGTGTGATTAGCAAGAGAATGTGCTAGTTCATTACCTGGTATACCTATATGGGCTGGGACCCAATTTAGCATTGGTCTCAGTACTATTGGCATGTTGATTAAAAGTTTTCGAATTTCATAGATGATAGGATTTCTGCAATAAATACCATTTATAGCTTCAAGGCTGGATAGAATCTATGTAGATATTAACTTAATTATTAAATCAACTGGATAAGTGTATTGCTTTTTGGATTACTATTAATTCAGCTTAGAAAGTTGTTTTTATGTAGTCTTATTCTCCATCTCTATATATGCATATACCAGAGCCTGTATCTGTTTTTGTTTTAGATCTGTGTGTGAATATAAAAATGCTAGTTGATGATATTGTTGTAAAGTCTGTATTAATATTATCCTGAAGATTTATGCTTGGATGACATAGCATACTTGAGTGTTTCTTTTCGCAATCTGTGTGAAAATATCTAGAATTCCAGAGCTTTCTATTTTGATTTCATCTTGAGGGCTACCTGCCTAAGAGGAAGGAGGACTTTCTTAAGCAAAACTGGCTCATATACACGTTACACATTGGAAAAATGCCCATGCAACTAGCCCATTCATGATTGTTCACCACTGTCCAATGATGTTACCGCTCAGTCGCTGATAGGCACAGACTATTGCAGGACGTGGGCATTTAGCTGTTCTGGTTGCCCCTTTCATCATATCTGCATTCGCAGTCAAGCCTATTTGGTTTGTGATAGCAGTTTTTTTGCTATACTTTAATATCTTCTTATGCTCACATATAAAAAATACAATAAAAACAAACTAAGACAAGATTATCATAAACAGAAGTGGCTAGTTTCGGTTAGATTGCACATGCACATTTTATGACAATGCTACTGTACTGCAAATGGATCACTACATGTAAATGAAAGGATTCATTACCTAGCACTGAAATTAACAACAAATGAGATAGGCTGCTGTAACGTTCAGTTTCATTTCTAATTTTTATATTATTGAAAAAGATGATATAAAACTCGTATAATTAAAAACATAATTTATTCACAAAATTTTAAAATAAATCTTAAAGTACAAAAATCAAAGATGGGTTTGGTAACAAATTTATTAATTTATTACTTTTCAAATATTCAAAAATCAAAAAAGTAGTGGGCCTTTAGGCATTGTCTAATCTGGCTTAGCTGTAGGTACAGTACTGTCTAGAACGATAGTTCCTTAAGTTTTCAGGGTCATGGCTCCTTTTCTTAATCAAAATTTTTCCATTCTACTCTACTCTTGAGTAAAAATTTGACTAATCATAAGAGACTAATATAAAATACAGCTCGTATGTCTTCATTTTTTCCAACTTTATTAACATTAAATTAATATTTAATGTGATGGATGAGCCTCCTTTTCTTTTTCATGTTGATTTTTGCTGTATATTTGCTTCATATTGCAACGACTGCTGAAACCCCAGCTTCGCATATTATGAGGTCGAAAATGGAATTAAAATCCGCTCATCCTTATCACTTGGAAGGAGATATTCATCTTTCATTGAAATCCGAAATTCTGTCAATTCCATGCTGCCAAAATTTTGCTTTCAAACTGTTGTTGCAAATTTTCAGAATATAATGTACTTTCAGAACGAAAATTTCCATAGTTTACATGGATCTTGAATCCATGTAAACCTATGGAAATTTGCATTCTTTTCATTCTGAAAGTGTACAAAGTCAAAACAATTAGGGGATATTATGATTTTAGATATAAATTGCAGATAAGAATATGTTTTGGTAACTGATATATGATGTATAAGTGTTGTAAGGTATGCAAAAAGAAGCAATGAACAAGGAATAAATTAAATTTTATTGACAATATTTGTCAGTAAATAAAAAATGCTCAATTTGTGCATATTATACAAACAAAAAGTGCGATTTCTCATATGAGTTTTAATAAGGGGTATGGTTTCTCCTGGCTGAAAGCAATGTTATACACCTATGAGGCATGGAATCAATGAGGGACTGGGGTATTTTCTCCTACTACTGCAGAAGAGAGCTTTCAAGCAGCTGAATTGTTTTTGAAGGATTCCTTTGCTAAAAAGGGAATTGTCCATTAGCTGAGCATTATAGGACTTAGCGTTATCATCCATGAGAGTGAATTCGTCCTCCGACTGCTGCAATATTAAGGGTCACAATAGATTTGAGGATCTCATTCCTGTAATCTGCAGGTCGGTGTAGCCACTGATAAAAATACCGACTCAGACCATTTATCCGCCTCCGTACTTCGGACACTTCCATGCATAAATGCTGGAGTATTTTGTGTACCAGATTCTCTCCAGGACACCTATTCTACGATCACTGGATCTATCTACTTTAGTGCGCACAATATTGATTAAAAAAAACTGGTATCGTCTACCATCTCCAACTGTACAGAGAAAACCATTCTGTGATTCTCGATTGGTACATGGCGAGGTTCATTTGAGTTCATTGAGAGGGGACAAGTCTTCGGGCAGCTTTAGACCAGTAATAGTGCAGACACGTGACGTAGTTTATAGCATGCAGCTAAAGTTCTAGGAATATTTATTTGAGTGCATTTCCTCATCGTTTCACTGGGGAAAAGTCAGTGGCGTAGCTGGAGATTATTTTGCCGTTCAGAGTGGTCTTTGAATTTACCGCCCTTCTTGATATAGAAACAAATAACTAAAAATCTGACATATATAGAAATAAATTTACTGTTATTTTTGAAAAAAAAAATTTATTTCCAATATTTTAAAATTCAACTTTCTTTTGTGTGTGTGTGTGTGTGTTCAAAGACCTCAATAACATCGTAGATTGCTCCAGTTTCTATAATGTAGGCAGAAAGATTGCTATAGCAAATCTGATAAGCGTTAGCAGATTTTTTACCTTTGAAACAGGTAAAAAGTTAATAACTTAATTTAGAAATTAAATTTGATAGTCTTTTAAATATTCTACTGCATTAAAAAGTATTGTTATCCATTTCGTATTTAGTTAGCTGTTTTTGGAAGAATTGTGATTAAAACTGCGTCATTTTCTGGTTCAATGCAGCGCGTGGTGAATTTTAAGAGAAAGCTACGCCGGAAAGGTAAAAGTACAAGAACGCATGCATTTAGCATTTAATAAATAGATATCTCGTAATTTAACTGTTTTGCTTTCCAGAAAATAAAAATTGCCAGGATGTTCTTGTGCATGAATAAAACGCCGGATAGAAACATCTCAGTTCAATTGTTTTAAGTGAACTATTGTTGTTTACTTCGCTGCCGTAATTTTGAGATCGGATTGAATTGTGTTCCATTTAACGTTTTAGTAGTTTAAAATATAACTACTGTGTGATATTGCGATATCGTCGATTATCTGTGGGGAAAAATTTCAGTATTTTGTTCTGTTTCTCCTCATGAGAATAAATTTTTTAAACTTTTCATCAGACTTGTGCATTCGTTAGGAGTGGGGTTTGAATGCCAATTATTAGAGTGATGGAAGAACAATTGAGACAGCTCGTCACTTCTTTTGCTGCATTCCAAGAAAAGATGAAAGCTGCCAAAGCATCATTTAAAGAAGACATGAAAGATTCTGTTAAAAAAGAGATGAAGCTGTTAAAGAAGTGATGAAAATGAGCCAAGAATCTGTTAAAGAAAGACGAAGCGGCTCAAGAAAACAGTGAAGGAGGTCAAGAAGAAAATGGAAAGAGAAATTACCTGCGTATTAGAAAACAAATGCGAGGCTATGGAAGATAGAATTGACTCGGTCAAAAGTAAGGTTGGAGAACTTGAAGAAAGAGTTTCTTCTGTCCAAAGCGAGAGTTTCTGCCGTCCAACACCAAATCGAATAACAAATTGATGTCGGGGTTTCTGCTGTCGCGTAAGAAGTTGATATCTTGAAGAAATTCGTAGCGACGGCTGGGAGCAATACGGATGGTTTTAAAATTTTAACCATGTCTGCTCGTCCCTCCCTGAAATTATCCACATATGATGGAAAAACCTCCTGGCAAGTGTATAAGATACAATTTTCTATAGTGGTAGAAGCGAATGAATGGCACTCCCGAGCTAAGCCTGTCATCTAGCGATTTCTCTGAGAGCAGACGCTGCGGCTATAACTCTTCCAAAAAACCAGAGACTAGACTTCGAAGCTCTATCCGGCGCGTTGAAGCTACATTTTGCCGAGAAATGTTGAAAAGGCTACATTAGGCTTCAATTCAAATCCCTTCAACAGAAGCCCATGGAAATACTCGAGGAGCTCGCCACGGATGTTAAAAGGCTATCTCCCTCGCCTTTTCAGAGTGCCCGACAGAAACAAGGGAAACCCTGTCCCTGCAATATTTCATCGACGGCATCCTGGATCCTGAAATACACAAGGCTCTGCGAATGGCAGATTTCAAGGACTTGAAAGACGCTCTAGTGTAGGCCATGAAATTCGAGGCAGCCCAGAATGCCAGTCGTAGAGGCCGCCACCCAGTCAGAGCTCCTCGTCTCGACGATTTAACCAGACAACTGAATAACTTGAGACGGAATACTGGTGGCAAGAAACTGACCGTAAAGTGCTGGAACTGCTGTGCTGAAGGGCACATACGATGAAACTGCGGAACACCCCAGGGCAGGGATGTTAAGACCGCGCTTATCAAGAAGGAGGAAAACTAATTAGTGGCCATCTCGTGGGGAGGAGGTTGCCAGATAATGAAAACCCCCAGTTTAAAGTGCTTTCGATTTCTGCAGTGAGTGGCGCAGTAATGGACTTTTCAGCATGGGACACATCAATGTAGTTCCTTGTAATATAACCATCGATACAAAAGCCAATGTTACCATATTCGAAAAGATGTGGGTCAACAATTGAAAATCAAACTCATTTGGACCCCATCCAGCGTTACCCTCCAGACTGTGTCAGGCGAGAAGATCGACATCAACGGGAAATTAAACGTTAACATCACGTTTGGAAGTGCCGCTTACCATCACACGGCATATGCGGCCGATATCACAGATCCTTGCATACTCGGATTGGACTTTCTAAGGAAATGCAATTTTTCCTTGCACTTTAAAAATAACGAAATGCATTCTGCCTCTGAGGACATACCCTTATTCGGAATTAATGATGAATAAGTTAAGTCTGTCTATAAAATCATAACTCAAAATGGTATCACAATTTGAACACAGAATTTTTACTTCCTGGATCCATAGCTGAAAATAGAAATTACCGCTACGGCATCATAGAAAAGAACTGTAATAGCCCAGAAAGAGTACTAGTAGGCTCAGCATTCGCCGACTTATAGCGAACCGTTATCCCGGTGAGATTTGCCAACGTAACTGAAAAAGCGAGAATCCTTAAGAAAGGTAAAGTGGTTGCAGCAAGTGCTCCAGTGACCAGCGTTAAACGAAACATTAACACTCCAGAATCCTTGTCTTCAGAGAGCATTACGTCGGAGTTATTCCAGAATGCGCAATTAAACGATGAAAAGAGGAATGCTGCCGAACGTGTCATTCAAGTTCTTCAAGATGGTTTCTGACGTGGGTCGAACCAGTTGACGCAACATAGAGTCGATACCGGTGATCATCCACCAATCAAGCAATATCCAAGATGTCTATTGATTGTTAAACAGGAAGAGGTAAGAACACTTTTAAAAGATATGCAAGAAAGCGATGTCATCGAGCCTTCAGCAAGTCCATGGGCATCTCCCATCGTCCTTATCAGGAAGAAAGACTTTTCAACAAGATTTTGCATTGAGTATCGCCAGCTGAACAAGGTTACGAAGAAAGACAGTTACCCTCTTCCTAGAATTGACGACGTTATGGACAATCTTTCTGGAAGCTAGTGGTTCTTCACACTTGATTTAAAGAGTGGGTATTGGCAGGTAGAAGTACATTCCGATGACCGAGAAAACACGGCATTTACTACTGGACAAGGACTTTGGCAGTTCAAGGTGATGGCGTTCGGACTATGTAATGCGTCGTCAAAATTCGAACGCCTAATGTAGACTGTTTTGAAAGGTCTTTCCTACGGAGCCTGTCTGATATACTTGGATGGCATCATGATCGGCGGGAAGAGTTTGGAAGAACATCTAGAAAATCTTAGAAAGTTGCTTCAGAAACTGAAAGAAGCCAATCTAAAGTCGAGTCCCGCTAAATGCAAGTTATTCAGACAGGAAGTGACTTATCTCGGTCATGTCATCTTCGCAGAAAGTGTGTGCACGCGTCCTGAAAAGGTGCCAGCCGTTAAAGCCTGGAAACGTCCCGAAAATGTCCATCAGTTGGGAAGCTTCCTACGGGTTTGCACCTGTTATAGGCGATTCGTGTAGGACGTTTCTACCAACGCAAGTCCCTTCACAAGCTGACGGAGAGCAAGTAAAAGTTCCTGTGGACAAAAGAATGTGAGGATGCATTTAACATTTAATGTATAACGTAGAAATGAACCAGTTCCTGAGAAGGTACTTCATAAAGGTTTCCTTCCTTTAAGCAGATCAATCAATCAACATATAGGCATTCCCTGTTCCGCCAATCGAGTTAGGCACTACAGGTCCTGCCCCCCGCCGAACCGAGGCCGAGGTTCAACCTCTTTCCCGACCCATTGAAAGGCAGACGCAACGCACCCATTTTGGGGCGTCACTGGCCGTCAATTTGCTACCCACCAGTCGCACGGGCGAGCCCGTCGCAGGGGGTCATTACCCAGACCCGAGGCGTCAGGCTACCAGAACCACCCTGCTCTAAGACATGCCAGAACCCCGGGCCGGCCAATAAATGACCTTTCCGGAGTCCCCAGAACCACCATGTTCATTATTTGTATACCCCCGTGGCCGAGACTGCCTAGGTACAGATCCTAGCCAGTAGCTTCGCAGAGTTCTCTACGTCGACCCCCGGGGGGATCCTTTAAGCAGATAGTCCTCGTGTGCTTTTGTATAATTCAATAAATCCAAATCCCCTGCTAAACCATAACTAACAAACTGACATTCAAATAATTGACTGCACACTGTACATGAAAATGTTAACGGCACTTTAAGAATAAACAGAACCAAAACGTATGATTTTCACTAAAAGAATATCAGGTTAGTAAACTCGAAAGAAAATAATTTGTAAATTAATTAAACAATTTTAATACAGGTAATCTCATGCAGTTATAGATCTTCCTTTATCTTCTTTCTTTTTCTAGAGTATATTTTTCATGAAAATTCATCAGTAAAATTTTATAAAAAAAGGTTAATTTATTTATGATCTTATTTATTATTTATTTATGATCTTATTGATTTAAGTTTAAAAATTCAATTAAATACTATAAGTTACGTTAGTTTTCTACTCATTTTCAGCGTTTAAATGATCAAGTTTCCCCCTCACTTTTTCAGCAAAAATGTATTAGGTAATTCAAAACTATGAAATGTAAAAACAAATATATTCCTCTTTACTTCTTGCGTTCACAAATCATTATGCGAATATCCATATACAGTTCTAAAGCCTGAAAAGCGCATGTCTGCGATGTTATCGTCATGCGATGATTTGTAGGAACTTTATTTTTTACCGCGATAATTTCGACGACGATGTTTTTAAACTGCGAAGTTACTGAACTGCTTTATTTTCGACGACGGTATTTTGCACCACGATGTTTTCTCTTTGCTTTCTTTTCTCCCACGGTGTTTTGCATCACAATGTTTTCGCCTTGCGTTATTTTCTCCGCGATGTTTTGGTCTGTAACCCTGTAGACAGTGTAATGGGACTCATAATTAAATATTCTGACTTCTTGAAAAAAGTGCATGTTGATAATAAAGAGTTAAATTTTGCCGGCCTAGTATCTGGGGAATTTTTGAAAATTTTCCCCCAAACCGAGGGATGATCACCGTTCTATATCTAGGTATCTTGAAGAACAAAAAGTTGATCATTATTTGATCACAAACAAATAGATAGACCCATAAAGGTCGTAATCAGAGGATTGCCGATGGATTTCCCATTAGATGATATTAAAGATGAGCTTGTTAACCTTGGTTTTTCCATGTTAGAAAATTACACAGATTCATTGGCTGCAAACCCGGGCACCCATGCCGTTATTTCACTTGCAACTCGAGAATGTGCCAGGGAGTGATAAAATCTATGAACTTAAGTATTTTATGTTGTTTTGTTGTGGAAAAATCTGAATATAGAGTCCAGGTGTTGTGCAATGTCACAACTGCCAACACATCCACCACAGCTCTGATCAATGCAAATTGAGTCCACGATGTGTTAAATGTGCCAGCCAGCACAGTATCGATAAATGTGAATCCAAAAGACTAGAAGCAGTCAATGTAACTGCGGAGCAACAGGCCCACGGCCAATTACAAAGGTTGTATCAAATTCCCCAAATTGGTTAAATCAAACAAAAAAATGTTAACAACCCTGAGGGGAAAATTCTTTTAAAATTGTAAACTCTACCTCAAAGCTTAAACCAGGCACTTCTTACGCAAATGTTCTTAAAAATGATCAAACAATTGTTCAGAACCAGAAACTAGAATTTCCTGGAACTGTTATTAAAAATATAAAGCAGAAATCTGACTGCGGACTTAGTGCCTGCGCAGACATCTTTAAATTTGTTAAAGAAATTAGTGCTGTTTTTAAAAATTGTTCTGTTTCTAATATTTTATAAAAAATAGTTCCTAAAATGCCTGAATTCAAAACTCCGAGAATCCTATTGACAAATTACTTATTTTATTTAGCTTGTTCGAAGAAATTTTCACGGGTACCTTTGTTAACAGTAATGAGTAGAATCTGTAAAGTTTTGAATATTGTACAATGAAACGATAGTAATACAAAAATATATTTTTTAAAAACACAACTGCTAACATAAAAAGTATCACTTACCTTCATGCTAAAACAATAAGATAAAAGCATAAAAAAACTTAGGTTGAACTATTTTTTTTTATTCTTGCATATTCTTTTCTATACAAAAAAAACTTTTTTGTTTTTTATATGTTAAGTACAATATTTACAAATTTTCATAAGCTCTTCCATCGTCATTTGAACACCAGTCATGTCTGCTTTCAAACGTTTATCATTGTTTTTCCAGAAAAAGCGTAAGTCATATACAGTTTTGTTATTTTCTTTTAAACATATATGTGTAACAGAACTATTTAACCGTAACCGAATTATATTACACGCCACCGAGTGGCGAAGACGAACAGTCTAAGATAGTCCACCTCAAGCGCGATGACGTTAGGTTATCATATAATAGATGTCTGTAATTCGAATGTTTAATGTTCCGTTTGTTGGAGCTTTTAATTCTTAAGAGTTTGTGTTTATGTTTTAAGTTCAATACCAAATGATAAGTCAATATTTGGATAAACAATTCTAAATCACATGAATATGTAAAGTTTGTGACAAGATATACACAATATATACTGTAAAACTAGTGTTCAAATCAATAGTAAATAGTGGTATAGTTTTTTAGCTCCAACAGAATAATTAATTTAATGCGTTGTGTAATATACTGTGGGGTCCAGTGTTCTAAATTAAGAGTGAAACATTACAAGAAAGTTAAAATTAAATATGGAATTTATTAAGACATTTCTGAATAATTACAATTAGTTACATTGGTGGCGGTGTTGTGTAAAATTAAAAAAGAATCTCATACCGATCCAAACAGGGAAGTTAACATTGTAGATACATTGTAGGCTCAGACATCCGACAAACAAACTTCGGCCAACGTCACAGCGCAGCCACAATTTAACGTTCCAAACAGTGAAGTTAACATAGTAGATACATTGTAGGCTCAGACAATGGCAAGGTTACTTGTTACAGAAATCATGGCAGTAGACGTCACAGTATTGCTTGCTTTCTATAAGGAGAGAAAAGAAAGTAATTAGTTAAGAAAAACTTTAGACATTTGCGTCGCCCTCCATAGTCTTCTCTCATCCATTTCTTCCGACATCGTTGGTTCTATGATAACGCTGACAGCTACTCTTCAGATAGTATTTTCTTTCGCGAGGTTTGCCACGTTCCTCACTCCCCGTTCCGTCTCCTCTCGTCTGCCTCCGTGTCTCCTTCCGTCTGGCTGCGTGTCGGCCTGCCCTCGTCGCCAGCTCCCAAGCTTTTTACTCCATTCGCCAAGACTGCTCGATTGGCGATTTTAGATGGTAGGAAAACCGCCAACAGCCCGGCAACCCCAGGGAAAAAACACGCAGGAAGGTGAAGCCCAAAGTAGAATGAGCTCCAGAAATTGGCGAATAATCGCTGATACACCAAGGTCACTCAACTCTAGCCTCGTCGAGGGGTCCCACTCCAGCATAGGAAAAGCCTGCGAGTAAGCAAAACACCCCGTCCCCTTGACCTTGCTGCAGGGTTAGTAGTGTTGGATCTAGCCTCTTCCGCAGGGTGCAAACGTTACTATGATGACAGATGTTTCACAGACTACCGTCTAGCGGGTGAAGAAATCGAAAACAAGCCAATAAATTATTTGGAAAGGCAACGGAAAAGCTTTCGAAGGGATAGGTGTTAATTATTTATTTTACACACAAATTAACTTCAATGCTGATAAGTACTTAAATAAAAATATAATAATTACATAGATAATTTTCTTGGGTTTATTCCAACACCAAACACGACCACCATAGTAAGGAAATAAAAATTACTTCAGTTAAAATACAATAATCAAGTATGAAAATTTTTTATGTTCTCCACAACACCAAAACGACCACCATAGTCAGAAAATATGGATCCCAAATTTAGCAGGGAAGGGGGCACATTAAAACTTAATTAAACTTTAAACACCAACTTGTGTAAACAAAACTTTAAAAAGATTGACCTTAAGGGTCAACTTATCAAGAGATTAACATTAACAGCCAAGTTTAAGAAAAAAAAATAAACTAAACAGAAATTTAAATAGTTAACCAACCAAAAGTAAAGAAGAAAAAATTAATTACTCAAGCAACTTAAAATCAGCGTTAACCAAAACTGTCAAGAGAACAAATTAAAATGACTACAATTACTTTTCAACAAGCCAAAGAAACTTAAGTTCAACTACAAAAAATAAAAACAAATTAATCTTTAAGTCTGAAGCAAAATAAATTAAATCATTACCTTTAAAACAATTTAAATCACAACTGAAATAAGTAATACATAACATGTTTAATATTTCTGTATATTTCCTCGTACCCGTTCCTGTGTGCTCTGTTAATAAAATACTTTTAAAGCTAGCCGGCGTTCGTATTTATTGAGGAACGGCTTCTTCCTACATACTCTGACATTATGCTCGTAGTATTTGCAAGATCCACTTGGTCTTCATATAAACATCCATTCGGTTGATGAAATACAGGGTGTTTATAAAGTCCCGGACCCATGTTGATGTTTAAGAACTCATAAATTAATGAAGATATAAACAAACTTATGGCATTTATTGATGAAATAACTTTATTTTCCTTTTCAGATTTGAATATCTTTACTTTTGTAAATATCGTCTGCGCGTGTGGTTAATTTCAGATAATTTCATTTTCCAGTCTAAATATCTGTACTATTCTAAATATCGTCTGCTTATTAATGGCATTTTTCTCTCTTTTGTTTTTGGCAACTATTGCCTATTATTATAGGCCTAGGAGGATGGCCTTTGCAACAGATATGCTAAGGAGGATAGAAGATGATGCTGAGTTTCTGAAGCGCATAATGTTCTCCGACGAAGCATCCTTTCATCTTTCTGACATTGTTAATCGCCATAATGTGCGCATATGAGGGATCTGAAAACCCCCATCAATACCATGAGGCATAAAGGGATTCCCCAGAGGTTAATGTGTGGTGTGGACTAATGCACGACCGAGTCATTAGGCCTTTCCTTTTTACAGAAAAGACGATCTCATCAATCGTATACTTAGACATGTTGGAAAATTCGTATTTCCACAACTAGAAGAGCCTCAGCCACATGTCTCTTTGCAACAAGATGGTCACCACCTCATTGGGGTGGGTACCATCGTTCGTAGTTCTTTGAATGATCATTTTACAGGAAGATGGTTTGGGCGTGGAGGTCCAATTCCTTCGCCACCCAGATCAACTGATATAACACCGCTGGACTTTTCCCTTTGATTTGTAAATAACGTTTACAGGAGGAGAGTGTCGAACATGGATGACCTAAAAGCCAGAATTACAACCGCAATAGCCTCTGTGGATGCCGACATGCTTGTCGGTACCTGGCGTGAAATTGAATATCGACTTAATATTCTCCGTGCGACGAAGGGGGGACACGTGGAAGTTCATTGACAAGGGTCATGAAACGTTTTGAGTCTATCTAACCATTTATGTTATTAATTTTAATCTATCTTTACTATTTTATGCGTTATTAAACATCAAAATGGGTCCGGAACTTTATAAACACCCTGTATAATCACAGTCAACACAATAATCACAAGAAATTCAACAATACATAACTGACCAAATACATGCCCATTTTTTGTTTACTCTTCCTTCTCTATAATGATTTTGTAGAGAAAACAGTTTTTGTTCTCGCTTTTATATACCTCATTCCTCCCCCATCACTTCGAAGTAGAAGAAAATTCTAGTTATTTCGTAATTTTAGACAAATTCTAGTTATTTTGTAATTTTAGACAATTTAGAAAATTTTTGACTACTCAAATAAAGTAGTACCCAACGTCTGAATAATGCATAAACAACCCTAGGTGAGGTATTCCGATTCAATAACATTACATCACAAATTTCTCCTTTCTCTAGCTTTTCTATATTGTCTAACATAAAACCATCAGTCAAAACTTGATACTGGAAAACTAATTTCATATCCAAAAAATGCTTTAACTTTCGAACAGTATTCATATTAAGACACTGATAACGGCTTACGAGTTTCATATCCAACATATTTTTATATTTCTTTATAAAATCCTAAGATAATGTTTGATGCTTCGCTATTCTCCCAATCCACATATTCAATAAATTCTTCAATGAATGCTTCACTTAAATATTGAAATTCAGATACTTTCTTCCACGCAATTCGGTCTTTACGTTTTCGCAAAAATGATTCCGTCAAAATTTGATACTCACATATCAACTCCCAATTTACTTTATCCTCAAATTCCTCTATAAAAGATTCATTCAAAATTTGATACTGAGAAATATCATTCCAATTCGCCACATTCTGCAAAATTCGAATTGTTTCTTCAGTCAACTTTGTTATCTTTATAGCTATCTCCCAACCCTCTAGTAATAATACTTCTTCCCCATTTTCTATCTTATTTTCTTTTTTAACCATGATTTTCTGTTATCCTTTTTCACGTATTTACCAGCTTTTTCTAAAAACAATCCTCCTCAATATAGTTTTCCTCTCTTCCTTTCTCACTTTTTATAAAACACTACATGCTCTATTTACACTTTCCTATTACCAATAATAAAACAATCAGAGCAACACATAATGTTAACTTTTTGTTCCATTTTCCATTCGCGCTTGCTCGAAAACTTCACTCACTCGATCAACAAACACACTCGAACAGCGGGAAAAAATTTTTACCAAACAGAAACCTTTAATTGGTAACTCGGTCAATGTCAAAAAAGCTGTAAGAGTTCATTATTAGGCAATGTCAATTTGAAATGCATACCTAATTTAGAATATGTTAAAACTTTTAAGCGTTAAGTTGGAATATTATTGGGAAGTCATGTCAATATTATATGTTATGTATGATGGTTATGCATAATTTTATTTACTATCAACGAGAATTTAAATGTTAAATGTTCTCAAAGAGCTGCAAGAGCTCAGTGTTAAAAAAATAATGTCAATTTGAAATTTCTATCTTAAAATGACTGTGTTAAATCTTTTAAGTTAATTACTATGTTGGATCATTATTTGGAACTCTACCCAATATTTCGTGGAATGTAACATAACTACGTAGGAGTTTATATGCCAGGTATGATAAATTAAATTTCGTCCTCAAAAGGCTGTAAGAGTTCAGTGCTAAATAAAATATTGTCAGTGTGAAATATGGGTATCTTTTAGTTAAAAAAGCTATGAGACTCAGGAAAAAAATAATGATCATACTTACTGGTTGAAAAAAGTATTCCAAGTTAAGAAATGTTTATATCCCAAGTTGGAAGAAAGGCGACAAAGTTTCATTTCCATGGCTGAATATTAGTTCCATGTGTATTATAGTTAAAAATAATATTATCTCGTGTATCTTGGTACGAACGTCAAGGCTGTAGTAAGTTCGAATACAGTTTATAAGGTTCTACGGTAGATGGGTGGCATCATGTTAGAAATCCAAGTGATGTTTTCATATGAAAAAAATTAAGGTTTAGAAAATGTTTAGTATGTTTTAGGGAGGATGTGCATAATAAAATCCAAGATATTTTTGTAAAAGAGTTTCGAAGTGTTAATCTATTTTAGTAATATACTTCTGCTGAATAAAAAAGGAGTGTTCTGAGTATATTCATGGAAATGTCTGTAGCGTAAACTAATAATAAAATAAAATACTTTTGAAACTAAACTAGGGTACAGAATAGTTAGAAATTCAGTATTTTTATACACGTTTGAAATAAACTGGCTAGAAATGCCCCATGTATTGGTTTGAGCGAATTTTATGACATGAAATTTTATTATTCCTTATTTGTTCAAAGTCAGTAAGTCCTACAATAAAGAAACTTGAGTAAGTCTCTGTATTTATTTTTAGGGAAAAGGAATCAGAAATAAAGCATGAATATGTTTTAAAATCAGGATAAAAAATAATTAAATGTGTAAATGTAAAGTGTAAAATTTACATTTGTCACACATAGTTTTGTGAATTCTTTGAATAAAAGTAAGACGTGTAAAAGAGAATTCGTAATGTTTTGCATAGTATTTTATAAAGTTAGTACAGTCATTACTAATTAATACAGCACATTAGAAGGAAAATTTCTAAGTATCTCTTATTTAGTAGTATAAAAAGTACGAAATGTAATATTTAATTAAATTGTCAGAAGAATACTGTTTAGTTGAACTGTAAAGTTCTAGAAAATATCATCCATGAAGCATCCTGAGGGAAATGGAGAAGTAACATTAATAACTATTTAAAACAAGGGGAAAAAATTAAGAGTAAAATAAAAATGTAACAAGAAAAAATTTTAAAGAATAGAAAAAATTTACATTTATCAAAAAGAAAAAATGTGAAAAGAAAAAATGTTAAATTTACTTTTCGAAGTAAAATACATAAGGGAAAAAAAAATAAAAAAACAAAAATTGCATTTGTGAAAACAGTGAAGTGAAAATAAAAATATGAAAATAAATATTATTTTTTAAAACAAAATGAAAAATGAAGTAACAACTTTAAAATAAAAAATGTAAAAATAAATGTAAAAAACAAAAAAAAATTAAACGTAAAAAAAAATTTAAGTAAAAACATGAAAAGGAATATATTTGAGAAAAAAACTTTTGCAAAATGTGAAAGGAAATGTAAAAAGAAATGTAAAAATAAATTTTTCTTCTACGGAAATAAAATTGTGTAACCATTAATTTGAGACAGTAAGTTTGCATTTGCAAAAGCAAACCTTATAAATTTAATCTAGTAAGAACGACAAGAAAAAAGGAAAACAATGAGAAATATCCTAATAATAAAGAAAAAAATTTAAACTGTGGGAAAATCTTATATTTAAAGCACCAAAGGATAAAGTAATGGATTAGAAAGCTAAAAAATGAGGTTCGCGCATGCGCTATCCTTCAGGCTAGTGACATCATGGCGGTTTCCTGTGTACAAGGTCAAATGGACAAATAGGGTGGACAAGGTGAAATAACAAGTTTGGAGGGACGAAAGCTTGCTTTGTGGTTAAAGCTCAGGTCATCCATGGAACAGATGGTGGGTTCGAATCCTATTCGTGAGCGCTATTTTTAAAATTCAGGGAAAATGATATTAAATTTAATAAAAAAAATAATCATCTGTAAAAATAATTAAAGAGACTAAATAAATTAAAAATAATCGCGTATTAAACAATAAAATAAAACTGGTGTCATTCCAAACACGTGGTTCAAGACGTCATCACCACAAACATTAAAAAAAGTTCTTGGCACAAAAAATTTTGAAAACATAAACTCATTGTCACAAAAAAAAAATAAAACAGAAAATCGTTGCCACACAATAGAAACGAAACTCTGATGACGTCATTCCAATGCGTCACTTCCGGGGGAATCGAAGACTTCCGGTTATCACGTAATCCAAGGCAACGGGTGCGGCGCATCAAAGGTGCGTTATCTATTGTTCTCTTACGTCATCTGTAGTTCGATTACGTCATGACGGCATCCTTTGGCCACACGACGACCGTGGGTTATTACTACCGTGGCCGTATAAATGCACTTTTTCTTGTTCAGATCAAGTCAAGAGAAGTTACCTATGAGAGATGCTAAACTAGTAATAACAATCACGGCTTTGCGTTTGATGTGATATGCTAAGTGGATCGGCTATTTAGAGACAGCAGGTTGTTATTGCTTAGCGAATCGATTCATAAATATGTATGAAGCATGAACAACTGCATATATTCAAACATACAAGTAGTATCTGCATACATGGATTTTTTGTTGCTGCATATGTGCTCGAAAATGCATAAAAAAAAAGAAATTCTATCGAAAGTTGAAACCGTGAGTGCAGATAATCAGAAAGCACAAAATTTTATCTTATCATATAAAATATTTATTCAAATATACAACAAAAAATTTTATCAAGCATAACCAATATATTATATACTTTCATAGTGTAAAATATGTCCATAAAATCTTTAAAATATAAATCTGGGCAATGAAATGCACAGTACACCAAAACGGTTTAAAATCATATAAATAAGTAGAAGTACAGGTTAAAAGAAAGCTTTAAAATACTACAAACAGTTGTAAAGAAAGTGAACATTCTTTACAGGAAAAGACAAAGAAATAAAAAAATATATTACACTATTTGATTCCATATTAAATATAAAATGGAACAAACTTCAATAACAATTTGTGGATGCATTGTCCTACAGAGGCGTGTAAGATATAAACATTAAATTTTGTAAGTATAGTTACAATAAAATCTGTTATCAAAATATAATTTTATATATAATTGCACATTAAAATTATAATTGTATGTAGCATTCCATGGCAATATAAAAATATGAAATACATTTTATCGAGGAAAGAATTCTCTTCTAATACGAAGGAATAAACAAATATCAGCAGAGTTACTCTATGGCTTCATGTTGCACTTTTTATCAAGAATTTGCATTCTGTGGTGATTGAAGTTGTAAAAACATCCAAAAGCCAATGAACCTCTAGTTAATCTTATATCAGCAGATGACAATATAAGTTTACCATCATTTCCCTCGAAATTTTACCTTGCCCTCGAAATCAATAGCCTACACCCAACACAAGGTTGTTGTTTCTCCTACTGTGTTTAACAGTTGCATTTTTTCCCCAATTTTTCATTGTGAAAGTCTAGATGCGATTATAATCTACTACAAAACAGTGTACACTTTTGACGATTTTTTCTGCTTCGAAATAGGGTGTGACAATTACGCGAGTAAACACGGTGATTTTATGTTTTACTTTGCCATGTTTCTCTTCTATCTTGATATTTACAGAAGTTTATAAAACTACGAAATAATCTTCTGTACGTATTTAATATGTATATTAAATACGTACAGAAGATATATTCCTTTAATACATTCAAATATATTCCTTTAATACATCCCTCAAAAATACACACATATATTTTAGTACACGATGGTTTTATTAAAATATCATCTCTGTGATTAAAAAAAAATTGCCGAGTTTGATGAAGTTTAATGAAGACATATTGTACAAGTAAGTTTAATGAAGGCACAATGCATATCTAGGCCAGGGCTGCAATTAGACGTTTTTTCTGTCTGGTACAAGCTTTGGGAGTCCTAATTTCTCCTGCCTGGTGGTTTTTAAACTTGTAAAAATTTTGAGACCCTTAACTTCTACTGGTGAGTGAATACAAAATTATAAACTTTTATTGCTAGATGCTTCGATAAATTCTAAAATCTTTGCTGCTCTAGATTCTGTCACCCAACTTTGATGGATGAAACATGAAAAATGTACAATCCCCTCAAGAGAATCCGAATTTTGAACCTCATAATTCCAATAGTTTGACCGTCTCAAACGCAACCTTTGCTGGCATTCTGCCAAAACATATAGAATCGTCCAAAAAGGGCGTTAATTACGTGCTACGAGGTGAAAGGTCACGCAAAAACTTTCTCTTCGCCGGAAAGAGGGAATTTATACTATAGAGTGAGAAAAACTCCCCATGTCATCTGGTGATTCTATTGCCAATTTTTTTCACGACTTTGGTTGATATTCGCAGAAATAAATGTTAAGATTCTCATTGGTTTGCCGCCCGGAAAGGAAGAATGTTAATTTTTTTTTCATAATTTATGAATTCTTTATGTACAATGTAAATTTTATTGCTTATTTTTAAAGATAAGGCCACTAAAAATCATGAAACTATATTCTTTAGAAGAAGTATTCTTTTTATAGTAAAAAAGGAATGCAGTTGCCTCCATTTGCGCCTGATTTAGTCAGATTGTAGTTGATTCTAACTGACATCTGCCAATATTTTTTTGTAAATTATAGCTTGTTTTTCTAATATACGGAAAGCCGAAAGTCTTCTCGTGTGGTTTGGTGGAAGGGGAGAGGGGTGGGAGACCTTCTCAACCGTCCCTCTGGGTGTTCTGCATCAATTTTGGGGCGGAACCAAGCTAAATTGCACTGTCACCTGTATGATGCTCAAGGCTGTTGCCAACGACAGGCGTAATCTTGCGCTCCTTGCCATGAGATATTTCGTGGGCTTGGGCTGAGGTCGTCAGACAAGTGAGCATAAGCAACAACAACAACAATACAGCTTTTTTTATCGTTAAAATACTGTCAGTTGGTGAAAACAAAGTGTTTCACAGTGGTGCTAAGAAATCGCTACATCATGTCATTGCATTTTATAACATGGAACCTGAAAATGGAGAACTTAACATTCCCAACTCACAGTCCAAGAAAAGAGCAAGCAACATTTCAGGAGTATAATTTAGCTTAAATATAAAAAAGATACAATAATTATTAATTAATATTAATA
>KK120923.1:112902-141048 GCA_000611955.2 Stegodyphus mimosarum | reverse complement strand
AATTGTTAGAATTCATTTTAATAATGATATAATAGTGAAACTCATACAATAAAATGCAATAACGAATAATAAAAATTAGTTACAATATAAAATCAAAATCATACAATGAAACAAAATAACTGAAATGGTGATCTGCATATCAGCTGACATTATTTAAAAGCAATTTTCTGTTTTCCCATTTCTGTGCTCATTAAACATCGCGGAAATAAGAACAGAAAAATACTGTTAATATCTCATTGCTATTACATGTGTCCTATCCATATAACTTATTTTGAGAACAGATCGGTCTGAATGGTGCATGCGTGTTTGCGCTCTGGTCGCGGGTTAGGCGTTTGAACTATAGCCATAGATGCTTCCAATTACTCCATAAAGGCATGTGATAAGGAGGCAGAAAATACCTTATATTATGTCTCATTTAAAGGGGACTGGGGGGTGGAGTCCCAGTTGCTAAATATTGATGGTGACAAATATTGGCCATCACATTTTAGTTCAAGTGTTACCTGCAGTCTCAAAGCAGGAAAAGCAACACGTTTCTCAAAGTGCAATGCCCTCACTGGGATTCAAACTCCTGATTTAACGATTACTAGCTAGATGTCCTTCCAATTACACCACAAAAGCATATGGTAGAGGAAGGAGAAAATACATTACATATATAATGATTGAAATAAACACAATAAATGCTGAAATAATATTATCTCACTTACATAACATACAAGATATAAAAGACAAATCTATTAGCCAGTCATTTCTAATATTCAGATAGATTGTGGAATCTCTTTGTACAAATAACTAGATTTACATTTTCTCAACGCTTTAGTCATCTGAAAGTATATTTCTGAGGAGGCAATCAAAAGAATATGGCAGTGGAACTAGAGTTAGAATGTGATTCCCCCTGGAGGCACATCTCTGAGGGTAAAATAAGAAAAGCCACCACCACAAAGATGCCACATCGGCATATCACTTACGCTATGTGAGTATTTATACACACAGATAAAGGCTAGACATACTGGTTTAATTATAAATTACCTTTATTAGGAATACCACTGTAACTGAAGATTATCTTAAACAAGGTCGTTTATAATTCATGGATTTCAGTTTATGTATAGGTACGCACACTAGTCTACATATAAATGCTACATTTTAACTTATCATGCAATTTACAGTAATCAGTCTTATTTTATTTCCCTCTCTAGCAATTTGTCGACATGATGGCGAATTTAACATCATTGCATGAAACTAGTAGTGATCAAGCAGTGGGTTATAGTACAATTTCCCATTGGGCTATTAAGATTTCGTGAAGGATGTGTCATACGAACATGATGATCGAAAATTAGGAAGACAAAAAATATCAGCAGATTAAAATAATTATTAAGTATAATATCATCAGAGCCAGGGCAACTGGTGCAGCTATATATACTGAAGGGCAGTAGTAAGAGGCGAAAACTTTTAGAATTATTGGGCAGCAAAAAAGCCTAGCGCCAGTTCTAACCTAGTGCATTATTTGTGCCGAACTAGAGAGAAAGGTCGTCAAACAAGAAGTCGAAAAATAAGAGAAAATATCACAACTAAAGCGATTTCACCAATACCAGTATGCCATATTTTAACAGAAATTTTGGGGAAGAGATATGCTTATTTATGTACCGTTAAACGCTTATTGCTTGATACACAATAACATGTTATGAAGCTATGAGGATGAAAGACTTCTAACTGTAATAACAGCAACTAAAAAGTGAATTTAAAATTGAAATATTTGTCAAACAAGTGATTCTTTCTATGACACCAAATATTTCAGCATACACAACCATTGGTGAAATAAATTATAATGTCTGCCTAGGATTACCAAGGAATTAATACAAAAGATTTCATATGGGAAAAGTGTTCATTAAACATATTACTGGGCCCACCAGCGGCCGAGCGGTAAAGACGCTGAACACTGGTAGTTCGGTCCGAGGTTCGAATCCCGCGAACGGCCTGGCTGCATGGGCGTTTTCGTGGTTTTCCCCATGTGTAACGTGTATACGAGCCAGTTTCCCTTAGAAAGTCCTCCACGAAGGCATCCCTCCCCTTAGGCAGATAGCCCTAGTGTGCTTTGCCATAATTGAGTAACCTAACCTAAACATATTACTGTGAGTGGTTGCAAATGACATACATAATATAATTAAATTAGCAATTAATAAATAAATGTGACATTACCTAGCTTCTAATTGAAATTCCATTTTTATGAAAAAATTACAACTACTATTTATTGAAAACAAATCGCATTTCAGAGGGCAAAGGAGCACAAGTAGCTCACGTGCTGCAATTAAGATGTCGGAGAGCCTCAGTTCACTTGTAAAATTTGTCTATGCGAAAAACTTCTAAATTCTATACTTGCAGTCAATCTAACATGAGAATACTGAATGCACTAGAAAACATATCATTTGCCAAAGAATCTAATTGTATCTTTTCTACTAGTGATATTTTGGAAACTACACAATGAAGCATGAATACTGTCTTGAAAAAAGCAACTGAACAAAAGAAAGCTAAAGGAGAAAATTTCATTTCTATATTTCTGTTATTGCCGCTATAGTTCCTTTACCGTATTCTTTTTTGTGCTTAATGAATCTATGTTAATACAGATGATGTTTTTACTTTTGCTTCCATTTGCAATGTTAGACTCTAACATAGCTTACAATATCAAATTATTTGCATCAATGATGAAAAAAGAATCCTATCATTTATAAAGAAATCAATCATAAATTATGATTTAAAACATGGGTGTCTAAGCCATGACCGTTTGAGGGTCGCATTGCAAAGAAAAAAAATTTGCAGGGCCTCACATACAATACTTTTTGACAAAGTGAAATAAAAATTAGCTCTATGTTGTTTTATTAAAATAAATTAACTTCTTTTTATTGTTAATTTTTTTTAAAAATTTGAATTAGATATGTATAGCACACATTAATTTGTAAAAGTTTCGTTTCATTTAGTTTAGATTTCATAAAGATGGAAAAAATTCTAATTAATGAGATGGATGAATTTGCTTTTGTTGAACAAGCAAATCGATATCGGGTTCAATACACGAGGTTGCAATTCTTAATGCATTTTCAAGTTGTTTGTTAGTGATCTTTGTCCTATTTTCGTTTTTTATGTGCTTCATTCTTGAAAATAATTGTTCACAAATATAGGTACTGCCAAAAGCTGAAGATATAACGCATGGTTGTGAAAATTAGGATATTTATCGCGGGGTAGGTAATCTTTATAAAACTCCAGTAAAGAAGCATTTTCAAATTTTTCTTTCAGTTGAATGTCACTTTGCAGTTCAATGCATTCCATTTGAAAATTTGAAGGTAATTTACTTATTTCCAGAGAAAAAGGGGTAAAAAATATGTTGATGCTTCGTTTTTTCGAAAATCTTGAAATCTATTTTCAAACTCTTGAATTAAACCAAAAATGAATGCAGCATATTTTATATATTTTATGCAACTCACAGGTTTATGTGCAGCCAAAGTGTTGAAATATGTCACATCGTTTACTTTTATTTGATTGTGCCAAAATTGTAACTTTCTTTCAAACGCTGTTATTGTTTGGAACATATTATTAATAAGCTGATTTTTTCCTTGAAGTCTCAAATTTAAATTATTCAAATGTTCTGTTAAGTCCACTACCCAATCTTCGTCTTCAAATTCAGTCACAGATTTCCCTTTTGTTTCCATAAATATTTTTATTTCGTAACTCGTAAAATCTTTTGAGCATTTTCCCGTTACTGAGCCATGTCACTTCTGTATAATAAATGACATCTGCAAATTCAGTGCCCATTACCTTAAGAAAATCTTGAAATTGTCTATGATTAAGTCTTTTTGCTCTTATAAAGTTGATGGTTTTCATAACAACGCTGAATGCACTTTCCATTTTTAAAATTTTCCCACATAAATTGCCCTGATGTACAATACAATAATATGCCATTAAGATCATATTGCCGGCAGCGACGGCTTCATTATTAACCATTTTAAGGAGACCCCATTTTTACCAACCATGGCAGAGGCTCCACTGGTTATGATAGCTGATAAATATTTCATAGAAAAGGAAAACCTTTTCATCGTCGTCTTTAATGCATCGAATAAATCTAGAGACTTGTACACACTCATGTCCATAAATTAAGGATAATTCGGAGTCACGCGGAAATGGAACTCTAAAATAAATATATCACATGTAAAATCACTACACACATCTTCAAGAATCATATGCAAATTTCAGGCAGTAACCAGATGACACCGATGGTACGTCACAATGACGAGAGTGTAAGAGAGTGATATATAAGGAATATAGACAAAGAAGTAAAATTGTTCGCAGGCGCTTTATAAGCATTTCAGTGCAATAACCGAATAGTTATGACACAAAGGACGCATTTGGATGATTTTTTACGTGGTAGAATTATCGGCCGTCTGGAATGTGGGCGTACCCAACTGGAAGTATCAGACGAACTTGGAATTGCCCAGAGTGTCATCTCCAGGCTTTGGCAACGATTCCAAGATGATGGTAATGTGAGTAGACGTTACAGCACAGGTCGCCCCAGAGTTACAACGCCGAATGAGGACCGGTATTTGGCAGTTACTGCCAAAAGAAACAGGCGGAGCACAGCCTCAGACCTGTCTCGTCAGCTCTCTTCAGCCACTGGTACGACAATTTCAAGGCAGACCGTGTACAGACGCTTAGGGCAGATTGGTCTATATGCTCGTAGACCTGTCAGATGCGTTCCACTTACTGCAACTCACTGTCGCCTGCGGTTAGCCTGGAGTAGAGAGCATGCATTGTGGACACCGCAACAGTGGGCTTGTGTGATGTTTTCCGACGAGTCCAGGTTTAGCTTGCAGTCTGATTCTCGCCGGACTTTCATATGGAGAGCTCCAGGTACCCGTTACCACCAAGAAAACATCATTGAACGACACCGTTACGGTGGTGCAGGAGTGCTCGTTTGGGGTGGAATTATTCTGGGTTCCAGAACTGACCTGCATGTTCAAATTGGAACCATGACAAGCCAAATCTATCGGGACGTCATTCTGGAACAACATGTACGTTTGTTTCGGGGCGCCATGGGCGCACAATTTGTGTTTATGGATGACAACGCCCGTCCTCACCGTGCAAACATCGTAAGCGAATGCCTTCAATCGGAGGATATCACCCGTATGGACTGGCCAGCATTCTCACCGGACTTGAATCCAGTAGAGCACGTGTGGGACATGCTTGGCCGACGAGTTGCAGCCCGTCAACCTCCTCCTACATGTCTACCGGAACTTCGGAGAGCATTGCTTTTTGAGTGGTGTAATATCCCTCAAGATCAGATCGATAATTTGATACTCAGCATGCCTAGGCGTTGTACGGACTGTATTGCATCGTCTGGGAGACATACAATGTATTAACAATCATACCAACCATGTAATATTAGTTTTTTGTAAATAGGTTTTTTTTGTAATTTGCTCCAGGGAGAAAAAATTGCTAATCTTTTTAATAATATCAAACATATAGCATCTTTTTTTGCTCTTTACCTTTTGTTTAATAAATAAGTTTTACAAATAAGTCAAATTTGTTTTGCTTCTAAATCTCCTTTGCCTGATTTTGCATTATCCTTAATTTATGGACATAAGTGTACTACTACAGACTTATAATCTACAGACTATTGACTTATCTACAGATTATCCTTTAACGATACTAAAGCAACCATTTCTTCCGTGATATTATAAAGTTCATCGATACCTCTGATAAAGATTGCCAATTGTGCCGTATCAGAAGCGTCAGTGCTTTCTTCCACGGCTAACGAATAAAATTGATACATTTACTTTTTAAAAACTTTTCAACTGAATTTCCCAACTCTTCAATTCTTAAGGCTATAGTTTGGTGTGATAAACTGATTTTAGAAAAATCCAACTTTTTTTCAGGACAAATTATGTTTGCTACGCTTTCCATACATTCTTTTATAAATTCGCCATAAATAAAAGGTCTTGATTTTTTCGCTATTAAATTTGCTACGACATAACTTGCTTTTGCAATGTTATTATAAAAACTTTGTTCAGACGATAGCCCTTTTTTTTTTCGTTCTGTTATTTTATCTTTACGGCAAATGCCGAGACATGCATCATACTTTGTGGCATGCTTTTGACTATAATGTCGTTTCAAATTGTAGTCTCTAAAAGTTGGTACAAAGTACCTGCAAATTAAGCAA
The DNA here is from genome assembly GCA_000611955.2 of Stegodyphus mimosarum. NCBI lineage: Eukaryota > Metazoa > Arthropoda > Arachnida > Araneae > Eresidae > Stegodyphus > Stegodyphus mimosarum. The sequence goes on along the minus strand of KK120923.1, from coordinate 134,849 downwards.
AGTCCTTTACTATTCTCCTCAATGAAAAGTATTTCTCTGTCCAGTTTTTATTAAAAACTCTTTTTTCATCTTCAATTTTTCTTTTTTTAATGTTCTGCTTGTTTTTTTAATTACATGGAGGCCATCTAAAAAAATTATATATTTTAATTTGATAAGCATATCCATAATGAATATGAATTATTCATACCTTTTTAATAATTTGATACAAGAATTAGGAACTTAAAATACAATGCAATATATTGCATACAAATATTGTAATTCATCGAAAATTTGTGTACATATTTTAAAAGTTTAACGACGCAAAAAGGCATTGACAATTAACGGTTGATTAGTTTCGGAAATATAAAATCGAATGAATACATGCATAATTCAAAACGTAAATTCTCAGGTGTGTAAAATATGCCACATGGAACGGTTTTAGGATGCATTTAAATATTTTACAAGTCGTAAACTTTTGTGAATTGCAAAAGTATAAATTGAACTACATGCTAACTAATTTGTATAGATAATTACTTATTATTATTACTTATAAACCTGAAATTCTGGTCATGTCAATGACACACTTCCCGCCAACAATGAAAGAAGCAATTAGTACTCCCTTACAATGATACAAACCTGTAGCGCCATCTAGGTGCAAAACGAGGCGTGAAATATAAATATGATAATATTCTTAGCCTACACGGAGAAAAAGCGGAATTCGTATTCAAAGTAACAGAAATTTACTTACGCATTTTATTTTCAAGTGACCCTATTACGAGACGTATTTCGATTCCCGTGGAAATCGCGGGAGCCGTACGCGGAGGGTTTTAATACGAGGGTTGGAACTTTAATAGTGGCAACACAGCTAAAAACACGCTACGCAACAAAACCAAAGAATATCGCGTATACCACACGTGAACTAGATACCTACTTTACATCTCCGCAAAAAGACTCGTCCTGCCTACGTCATGCGCATGCGGAGTGACGCGAAGAACGGATCCTTGTATTAGCTCGCGGTCTAAAGTAAGTGTTGTCAGGATGTTTTCAAAACAAGAACAACGATGTTGGATAAAAATTGAATGTGCCAGAGGTCGTACAACACGACAGTGTCATCAAGGGCTTCAAGAAGCTTGCGGGAAATCTGCATTGCTTTACAGAACCGTAGCAAGATGGGTGAAAGCATTCAATGAAGGACGCCAAAACGTGGCAGACATGCTGCGGCCAGGTCGTCCGAGTGTCAGACCTGCAAGCTGTTGCCGGCCACACTTTCTGCAAAACGCCCCTCTCATTTTGCATGACAATGCTCGGCCGCACGCAGCGCAAGCTGTGACTGATTTGTTCAAGCGATGGGGCTGGGAAGTGCTTTACCATCCACCATACTCCCCAAATCTAAGCCCTTGTGACTATGACTTAATTCCTAAGATGAAGGAACCACTTCGTGGCACTCGCTTCCAAACTGTTCCTAAGATTCTTGCGGCAGTAGACCGGTCCATGCAAACTATCAACAAATCAGGCGCTGCTACAGATATTCTGCGACTTCCACATCGTTGGAAACGGGTTGTATACAATGCTGGCGACTATATTGAAGGACTGTAAAACATGGTGACATGAATCACTTTTGTATTCCTTGTAAATAAATAGTTGCCACTATTAAAGTTCCAACCCTCGTACATCATGATATACTAAGATATTAAATTTTTGTTTTAAAATAAATGCCAACGAATCGATTATACACGAATCAAATTCAAACATCTGTTTTTTTAATAAAAATGTGTAAATTTAAATACTTTCATAATTTGCGTTTGGGCCGCACTTTAGACACCCATGATTTAAAATAAGCATTGCATCATAAGTTTGTTAAAAATAACAAAAACTTCAAACAATTTGCAGTATATTATTCATTAAACAAAATGTTGATTCAAGAGCTGACATTGTTCTTTCAACATATGAGTTCCATGTGCAATTTCACTCACGATTGCCAATCAAGTTACCAGCAACTTTGTTTTCTATTGCGCTTTATAATCACTCTTCTTGGCACAAGCACCACAAAAACGTTTGCCACCTTTTGCACCAACAATGTGCTTCCCTGTGTAGACGAACTAGTGCATAGTATAGCAGAAAACTTGTTCAGATCTGTGGAGCTGGAGTAGCAAGTTTAGTAGATAGAGTTCCTTAACTATAAATTCTGTTCTCTAGGGTCACTATAAAATACAGGATACATAGATACAATGACAATTTTAATACACTGAAACATTCTAACATAAAATAAGATAAAATATTATTGCAAATCTTATTCATCTATTAAACAACTAGATATTTACAATAAGTTTGTTCTTAATCTGAAAAATACAACTAAACAAAGACAGTTAAAAGTCTATATATATATATATATATATTATTAATAAGTAAGAATGCCAAAAGCCATAGCACATCCTAAACCCTTTGAAATCCTATTCGAAGAAGCACGTTAGTGCCAAAATTACACATTAAATACAATTAAAACTTAGAATCCTAAGTAAAGATTCACATGAAAATATAACTCAAATAATGCTTAGAAAATTGTAATTTATGGGCAAAATTGGGAAAAGCTGAAGTTGCAATAAAAACAAAGTATACAATAGAAAATGGTAATATCTCAGCGAGAGTTGCATAGTTGTCTCGTCAGGGGAAAAGAACTGTGCCCCTTTTGCTGAAATATCACTTCCACGCGTTTCAACTGACGACTAATTGAGACAATACCGCGTCAATTAATTGATAAAATTTTAATATCTATTACATCTTTCCATATTAATCTAAATCGTCTCAATTAGACGCCCCTTTTCTCTACGCGTGGAAGAAAAGTATTACAAAACAAAACAAGAATTAATTAGAATTAAATAATAAAAAGAGGCATCTAGGTAACAAATAATTTTAAAAACGCCTCAAGACCTCAAAAATTTACAGAAAACTAAATTTATAAATAGTATTAGAGAGGATGAAACCACAAATCATCAATTATAATTTATAGTTAATTTCTGAAACACTATTAGTCCTATATTACAACCGAAGAAATCAAGAAAATCTAAAAAATGGGGGCCCTCTTGCTTAAAGTAATGAAGCTGTTAAATTTGAAGAAAGAAGTACTTAAAATATATTAAACTTGGTGGAAAAAACGTACACTTTTGTGTAAAATGTTTCTGCAAGAAGAAATAAAAATTATAAAAATTAAGACTCACCTTCTTGAAACGTGTTGAATTTATAGAAAGCAAAGTAATTCTACGGGGCTGTAAGTTTAGCTAAGAAATCTTTGCAATCCTAAACCTACAGGGGGAGGTGACGTAGTGAAGGCATAGTTCCGCCTAAAACTTTCTGGACGAATGAGAAGGTTACCCGTCGTCGGGGGGTGTCAACTTGAAAGGCAGTTGTTAAAAAATGGCGTCCTTCTAATGAAGAATCAAGAGTTTGGTGTAAATGTTTCAAAATGGCTAGAAAACGTATATTTTTTGTGAATAATTGGCCAAAAGATTGGGAAAATAAGAAAAGTAGAATTTAACAGTTGTCTTCAGGCAAGCGGGCTTTCGTGCCACTTTATTGAAAAGAAATTAGCCCATTTTTTTAGTTAAAGAGATAGACTATATATATATATATATAAAGACTGCTTTCAGTATAATCAAAGACTGAATCAAATTACTTCAAAATTTAAGACAAAAGATCTACATAAATTTGCTTTTCATAACATACAAACTGTAAAATATTGAAAACATAAAAATGGTCAATTTCTGACATTAACACATTCACAGATAGCATTAGAATGAAAGCAATCATTTCTAGTCCATCACTACTCTGTACTGTTTTGAAGCATTGGTATGCTACATATGAGCATTACAACATTCTTCTTGTTCCCCAGCTAAATCTGCATACAAAAAAGCACAGGTTTTTTTTTTTTTTTTTTTTATTTTTTATGGAGCAGAGATTTTCGTTGATTTCAAGGTTCCTTCTCCTGATGAAGAGGCATTGAAGTTGATTGAATTCCTCTTCTTTCATTTTCATTCATTAATTTTTTTTATTTGGATTTTACTTGTTTGAAGTATTTTAGTTTTAACATTCATTAAATTCCTTTTAGGATTTTTTGAAATTTATTACTTTTGAATTTCAATTTTTGGTCTTTGCGTAAAATTGGTTCTAAATTCCTTACTTTGTCTTTACTAATACTTTTTCAGCAGCTTAATGTGCGAAAATACTTGGCATGATCATATGTATTATTTTATTTTTAAAAAAAATTGTGTGTGTGTATATATATATACACAAATTACAATATAACATATATATATATATATATGTAATGATTTAATGTGTAGGAGAAAACACTAGAACTCTTTAACAGCTTTTGGTAGCAGTCACGGCTTATGGTTAAGGCATATAGATGAAGCTAATGAACTGCATTTCGATAAATCAACAATCTTTATTTTCACACATATCCAATTAATCTGGCAAACACTTATTCAATCATAATTAAATATGATAAATTTCTGTGTACATTCATTTTTTTAAAAGAAATGACGTAGGCATCTGAGAAGAGCAGCGGCGCAGGGATGACAGAGCAGGACTTAGGGAAAGGAATGGAATGACATAGTTTATTGTGCCAAAAGTATTTGTACTAAGTCTGATGTAATTGTAGAAAGAAGCTAAGATTGGTTAATTTTAGGTTGTTATATAATCATGGAAGGAACTCGAATTTCGGATAACAGATGAATTTAGGGGAGAGAGCATCAAATCTACAATCGTTAATTTTGAGGTCACCCATTAAAGTAGCAATTGTATTTTCTTATATCTTACATATATATAAACTGGTGCACAATACTGAATATCAGGTACAGACATTGGGTTTATTTCAGAGCCAGAAAATTATACAATATCGTACAATATCGATACTCGTACAATATCGTAATATCTCACAGTAGTTATATTTTAAACTACTACAGCTTTAAATAAAACTCAAATTCAAAATACAGGGAAACTAATTTCATCTCACAGCGAATTTGCTACAAATCAATAATAGCACTAAGTAAACAATACAGTTCGCTTAACAACAGCAACTGAGCTGAGGTGTTTGAATTCGGCTTTTATAAGCTTTTTAATTATTCATGAGAACATTCTGGTAAAATCTATTTTCTCGATTTTTCTGATGGCAACTGCAATTACGAGTTATTCATTTATTAAATATTAAATGCATGCGCTCTTGTATTTTTACTTTTCCGGCGTAGCTTTCTCTCCAAATTCGTCATGCTCAGGAAAAACAAGTTAATGGTGGTCAGAAGATCCAGATTTAGATTATTCTAGATATTGGATGTCCAGATTTCAGACGTTGTACGGTATTATCACTACATAGTTATTCCATGATCTATAAATAGGCTTTTCTAAAACAGGTTTCAAAAAAAAAAAAAAAAAACCTAAGTATTTTGATGTAACTTTAATATTTAGAAAATTGAATTTTTATATTTTTTGAGACATAAACATCTTATAAATTCTTAAATATTCTGTTTCAATAATGAAAAGTAAGAATAAGTGTTCATACTATTTATTTATGAAATTGTATGCATTCATCTTGCAACTGATAATCTAATAGCCAATACCTGGAAAATATATCAAAAGGTAATCGTTAGCTCATGAACATTTTATGAATTCTGAAATTTTTTGACAGAGGTACAGATAATAAAAAAGTTAGACTCTCCAAGAAGATTTGTAACAACTGCTATATGAATAATTGCCAATAGCTGACTGGTTGCATTCTGGGAATGAATGCTGAAAAACATCAAAACAAATCCCTATTATCAAAAGCTTTTGAAATAAATAACATCTGATACAATAATTCTGCCTTTCACAACTGCCTGAATTAAAAAGCAGTTCCATATTAAGATCAGGAAGGAAAATAAAAACTTTCAACAGTCCTGCTGACCAGCTTAAGAAAGACAAAGATCTCATAATTACTGGGCCATCACATAAAATGATCATAATTACTTGGCTATCACATAAAATGAAGAAGTATACACAATATTTATGATTAAGACACACTAAAGCACCTCTAATAAATGCTGATTACATGCCAAGTAAGCACTGGATTGCCACACCCAAGTCAAGTACCCAACACTGGAAATATGGATAGAAAATCAATATTCTAATTCTGATTAACCTATGGCCATATATTTATACATTATCTGGCCAAAAGTACCCGGACACCTGGTGGTACTGGGCATATATTAATATGATATTAGTCCCTGTTTTGCAATGACCTGTGTCCTCCTGCTCACATCTAGGGAGACTTTCCTATCAACATTTGATAAGTGGCCATAGGAATTAACTTCCAGGCGTCCATCACAGCTGAAGTGAGTGCTGGCAGTTAGGATGGTCGATCTGGCCCTAGCTACGTAATCTACATTCTAATTCTTCCCAAGGTTGCTCAATGGAATTTAGACCAGGACTCTGAGAAGGCCAGCCCAATATTTGAACATCCATTTTGTAAAACCATAGCTGCACAAGTCTCAGTGAGTGAATGGAGCAACTATCCTGCTGGAAGAGAAATAGTTCAGAGTTCAGGAAAAATTCAGTTACAAAAAATCTGGTACTTCCTTAATATAGCGGTCCCTGATATATTAGTGTCATGTTCACTTTTACTAAGATTTTATTGGCTTTTTAAAAATATTCCTCTTTTTTTGTTTGTGAATACCTGGTTAAAGAGGTGGATGACATACAATTTTTTTCAAAAAAAAAAAAAGAAGTCTTTTGCCTGTCAAACAAGTATGCGAAAATAGCCACAATAGGAAACTATATGTTAATAACAAAATCATTTGGAGCTCCAATGTTAAAAATCTTGAAAAGACGAAGCTCTTCTCGGTTGGAAACTGGTTTAGTGGTTCTAGAATATCGTTAGTCATTGCTATTAGATTTATGTATTCTTGGGCAGAGGAGCTGACATCCATCAAATGGTTTGACAAACAGCTTAATATATGGGAAAATTCTGCAACTAATTGGAACAATTATATGAGGGAAATGTTCCCCAAATCTGAAGTAAAGATTCAATGGGCGAATAGGCAGTCAATAAAACAGTTGAAATCAATGACAGTTTATTCATCCGGCATAAGAACATCAGAGGCAAAGTAAGTTCACAACAGTGGATTTTCAGAGGAGTAGGCTGGTAAGATGAAAATGCATCATCATTCAAATCTTGAATACAGATGCTAGTACACTAATGAAGAAAATTATTCAACATGTGCAAAATAAAGATAGATCAACGATCTATTCAGACTGCTAGAAGAGATATGAAATAGAGCAACTTCAAGAGGCTGGTTACAGTCACTTTAATAATTAGTAAAAATATTCTTAGCAAATAACATATGAGTATTATTGTTATTGTTATATACTGCGTTGTTTTTATATTCGCACTTCATTAGTTTGTTGAAATCATAGCAATGTAAGGCTGGGAGTGGCTATAATAAGGAAGTACCAAAATTCCTCTATATTCTCTGGGCTTAAATCCTATCAAGTATATATGAAGTAAGATGATGAAAAGAATAAGGAAACATATTTCTTTGAAACCTCTCGTTTTTATTAAACCTTTAAAGGACAATGGTATACTGGATGTTTCTCAATTTTTTTAACCTCCTAAAAAATACTAATTTTTCTACACCAAAAACTGTAATTATGAGTTTCTAGTTTTTCCATTTGATTTTAAGTCCCCTTTGAATGTTCCATATTTTGCAGTCATGAATTTAATATACCTCATTCTAAGATATCATATTTGAAGATTGATAAATTCTATTAGAGGACGAGAAGAAATTCAAAATCTGCAAATATATGATGTACACATGCTGAATCTTATATACATTTAAAAAAAAAAAAAAAAAAAAAAAAAAAAAAAAACGACGCACTGAGAAGATATAAAGCAAATTGGACACAAATTGATATGCATACAGGTTTCGACGGAAACTGCAAAATTTTACATTTTGGCTGCCAATGAATGAACAGTTGTTGCTACAGCACATCTGATCTGCACAACTGGTAGGATATTTAAGAGGAGAAATTACGATTCCAGGTCATAAATTCTTCACAAATTTCATTCCGTGTACTCTGGTAGACAGTGACTATGCCTCGCATACAGACGCGCGAGAGAGATGCGCAGATGTTAGAATTTAAGCGAGGTCATGTAGCTGGTTGGTCTTATCGGCGAATAGCTCGAAATTTGAGCAGGACCAATGGTACTATTAAACGATGTTGGCAAGAATGGGTGAACCATGGGCGCACAAAGCGTCAAGAAGGAAGCGGTAAGCCTACACAAATGACATAACGTTAAGACCGAGCAAACGTCAGAGTGGCACTGACAGCCCCAGATGCATCATTATCATCGATTGTACGTGCAACTAGTGCTTCCGTGACCGCAAGGACCATTCAGAGACGGCTCACAGAAAGGGGGCTGAGGTCACGGCGCCCCTTGCGCAGATTACCATTGACCTCTGTACAACATCAAGCCCGTTTGCAGTGGTGTCGGGCTCATTTGCACTGGAAAGTCACTGAGTGGAGTAGAATAGTCTTCAGTGATGAGTCCCGCTTTGAATTGAGGCCCGATGACCAGCGAAGGCGAGAGTCTGGAGACGCCCCGGAAAGTGGTGTGATACTACCAGCCTGTCTTCCGCCAGACAGGCTGACAACCAGGAGTGATGGTCTGGGTGCCATTTCATGTCATAGTAGGACCCCTTTGGTTGTCTCCATCGCAACCTTACAGCACAGCGGTACCTTGACATAGTTCTAAGGCCCGTTGTGTTGCCCTTCATGTCATGCCACCTTGGGCTTACATTTCAGGAAGATAATGCCCACCCCCACGCTGCACATGTCTCTACTGCTTGCCGAACATTACCTTGACCAACAAGGTCGCCGGATCTCTCTCCTATTGAGCACGTTTGGAGCATTATGGGCAGGGCCCTCCAACCAGCTCGAAATGTTCACGATCTAATGTGCCAGTTGGACAGAATTTGGCCCGATATCCCTCAGGAGGAGATCCGCAACCTCTATCAATCAATGCCAAGCCGAATAACTGCTTGCATAAGGGCCAGAGGTGGACAAATGTGCTACTGACTTTTTCATTTTGTGAAGCTCTATCATTTCAATAAATCATCCAATTTTTCTCAAACTGTAATCATTTGTTTTTCTGTACATGTACATCACTTCTACCGATTTTCGTTCCATTCGGATAACTCCTTCGTTTTTTTTTTTTTTTTTTTGTTTTTTGTCTAAGATCGTATTTACTGCATTTCAGTCAGAACTGTTGTTGAAGAAGATTATTTATATGATTTTAAGATTGGTATATGAAATATACCAGCATCTATACTAAGGGTACCATGCCAATAGATGACAGCACTAGGCTTCTCTCCAGGCTCTGTGAGAGGACAGAATTTTTTTATATTATAATTTATACAAGTTGTTTAGGATTCAATATTATATTATGAGAGATGGGGAGTTTACTGACACTATGCTAAGAATGAATAAAATTATTTTAGTTTCTTTTTATCCTTTACTTACTCCAGCCGAGTTTCTCAATTACCTAAAATTTTAATTTCACCACTGCACATTTTCCCTTTATAAAGACTCACCGATTTCAAAATTGTTGTCTAGCATCAAAATGCTACACAATTGTAGGAGTTAAGAGTGGTATGTTCGCCTAAAAAGACACCTGTCGCTTCGTGTTTTCCAAAATCCTAGAATGCAGTGAAAATGATAAGAGGTGATTGACAGCTACTTTGTAATGCGGGGGTCACGGGATCTCCATAAAGATGCTGTGATGAGATCAAACAAAATGAAAGCTCACTTACCAACATGGGAAAGAGAAATGCACGTTAGGTCCATCTCTCAGTGGAATGGAAAAACTGCTAATTTGAAAGCATACTTAATAATAATAACAATTTAATTAACGACGGCATAAAAGCATAAGCTTATGCTTTATGCCTTTAATAATTTCAGATAAGGAACTAGGCAACATAAGGGAAATTTTTCCTCTGGTTTAGGATACAAGTACCTGGTTTTCAAAATAAGTCTTAACAGCTGGTGGAAGGAGGGAAAATATTTCTAAGGCCAGTTATAGATACAAAACATTTATCAAACAAACAAAAAAAAAAAGTGCAAATATTTGAGATTTTTTTTTTTTTTAAGTTATGATCGAAATAAGGGCTTTGATGTGTATCAACATTTTTCTTCCTGAACAAAATGCTATATTGCAACCTATATTTACAAAAAATTAAAAAGGGGCCCTTGTGGGGCCTGATAATCGAAAGTGTGTGAGGAAGACAATTCTTCCTATCATAGCATGAAGCATGCTCTTTTTATATAAAGCATAAACTATAATAACTTCAAAAATGAGCATAATTTTTCAGCTGAATCTTAGTTTTTCTTTTTTTTATAAAATAATAATATTGAATTTAAATCCCTTTCAAAAGCCTTTTACCCATATTTTACGCAAGTATTTCAGTTGGATGACATCATGAAAGTGGAAAAAAAAATTTTAATTTTAAATTTCCGGCAAAATTTTAAAAGTTTTTAATTTCAGACTTATATAAGTATATTCAAGCACCCATCTCTATAGACGCAGATCAAAAGTATGCACAACTAGATGAAAAGAACAAAAATAAGCAACTGGCAGCTACCTGGGAAAAAAATGTCTTAGAGGGGCATGGGTATAAAATATATCCCAGCCCTCAAAATTCAGGATTTCCCTCCAGATTTTTTTAAGTCTCAGTTTTGTGTCCTTGGGTCAATAAGTTACAATTCATACAAAATTTTACTACAATTTAAATTATGGTTGGAATGCGCTTTAGCCCACTGCTTGGCGGCGATTGTTTTTGAATGAGCAATAAACGCGCCAACATGGGTAACTCCGTATATCCGCCAACATGGCTGACTGTTTGTACGTTGCCTACGTTGTGCAATTCGCTGAAGTTTTTTTTAAGTTTAAAAGGAACGCTGTGCACATGGCATTTTCTTGTAATTTATGTTCGTTATTTTAGCTTAGTTTGTTCATTTGTGCACGTTGCCTATATTGTGCAATTCGCAGATGTTTCTTTTTAAGTTAAAACAGAACGGTATGTACATGGTATCGTTTGTAATTTTAATGCCCTTTTAAAAAAAATTCCTTCTTTCTCCGATGCCATTTTGGTTACGTTTTCGCGGAGCGTGTCGGGAAGGTTATGTAACGGCATTAAATGTGTAAGTATTACAACATAAAATGTAAATAATTAATTTAAACCTAACTGACAAATATTTTAATGATCATAATGTTCGTTTTGCATATTATTTTATTATCTTTTTGTGGCAACAGTTTCCATACTAATTTATGCTTTAGAATTCTATGTTTTGTTTACAATAGGTTTTCGCAGAGCGTGTCGGGAAGGTTGCAATTGCAAAGACGTTTCGCAGAAACGCGCCGAATTGGCGATTTTCAAAACATCGCCAAGCAGTGGGCTAAAGCGCATTTTCACCTAAATTATTTTATATACTACCCCTCAAAGGGTTAAATATAAACTGTTTACTCCGAGTGTGCAAATTACATATGCGAGTTCATTTTCATAACTTTTCAAATAAATTTTTTATTTGCCAAAAATGTTTTGAATATATTTTTTTTTTCAAAATAAACAGACAATCAACAGTATATGTGAAAGAAAAATAATTTCATTAATATTTGATATTTTCAAATAAAACTGAAAAACATAAGTGTCCGAAAACAAATGTGAGCCACTGTTTGTGGCAAACCATGCATGTGGGCAGCACATATCTCTTAAAGTATATGTAGATGGCATTTTTCAAATATAAAAATTTTTTCTGTAGTGTTTCTTTTTGCATAGACTATATTTGTTTTTCTTGTAATAATCTGCAATGGGATTGTGGAGTTTGCCACCTGATGAAAAATAACGTGCACTATTTTTTCAAAAAAAAAAAAATAAAAAAGGTTTTTTGAGAATATAAGAAAAAACTAAAACAACAAACAAATTTTTTCAAAAAATTTGACACTGATAACAAGTGCAGCATTGGTTTTGCTCCCCTACCCCCCCCCCAAATGTCCTCGCCTCACGTGAAATAATATCTAGGCACAGCTCTGACAGCTCATTTTAAATTTAAGGTTTTGTATTTTTAATTTTTGAAGGACAAATTCTTGATCTAGTAGACTCACATCATTAATTACTTGGCTTCAGACTGTTTTAGGTGTCAAACAGAAATAAAAATACTAAGGTCATGCAGCAATTTCTTTTTGATCTTATGATCTGATTTTAGTTTAAAAAAATAATAATAATGTTTCAAAACCTTGATAGTACACTCTTTGAGATGTTAGATTGTGATTTCAAGACTTCAAATTGCAATTTTTTCACATACTTTTTTTCCAGAAGTGAACTTTTTTTTTAACATTAAGGCAGCAAATACCCCACTGTTGGACCTGCATGAATTATAGTATTCATAATGATATTGAATTGTGAATAAACAGGACTGTTAAAATAACTCTTTCACTGATAAAGTTGTCATTATTTATTATATGATATATTAATTAATGAGTCATATAATATGTACATAGTATTTAAGTCACATAAAAGTAACTAATATTTTTATGACTTAGTGTACATACAAATTTGTATCTTTCTTTTGTTTTCTGACTAGCTCTGCTTTATTTATCTGTCACATTCTGACTAAAAATAAAAGTTTACAGTGTTTGATTTCAAAATCGAAAGAAAGATACAAAAATAAGATCATGGCTTTATAATAAGACGTGGTAAAACTGTATATTACGGGCCAGTTTGGCGTGTTTTCGAAAAGTCGCCAAATCTGTTATTTTCGCGCGTTTTAGAAAATCACTTAACTCACGGCATGTTAGATGGTTGCGAATTTGAATGAATCTTGTAAACATGCAAAAATATATAAAACAGAAAAACAACAATAAAATACTTGAAAGTTAATAACAATGTGTTTTACTGGATCAACAATATTAAAACTTTTCATAATATTATATACCATTTTTAAGACAGTATCAAAATGGAGTAAAACGTTTTAGCACAAAATTTAAGAAATTGTAATAAGCAGTAAATGAGCAATAAATGATTGGAAAGCATTTATTTATATTTAAGCAAAAACTTAAAAAAAAAAAAGGGGGGGGAGATAAAATTCAAAATTTTGATCTACTGAAACATGAGCAATAGTATAGGAAAAAAACAAAAAGTGGTTAAACAATTTTAACTACGTAATTTATATTTTTACAATAAATTTTTATTTATAATAAATAGTAGACACTCGTATTTGTTTCTATCCACACTAAAATGTAACAATAGAATGGAGACGAAATTCAAAATGGCACGCTCATTTCAACCACGTGGCTTAAACATATATAATTGACACACAAATATGACGCATCTTTTCTTTCAACTAATGTCATACTATTTAGGACATTCGTATATATTTGCAATCAAACCATAATTCATGCACCATTCTATGACACATCTTTCGCCCTTATCTTGCAACCGAATCAAATAAGTAAAATCCACACGTCCTCTTTCGACACCAGCTATTTTGCTTACACAATCTACTAGAAACACAGTGAAATGACAGAAATTAAATAAGCCCACTTATATTATGCCAAGAGATAATCATATTTGGCACGATTTCGCTTCATTTGGCGACTGGCCCCTAATCTGCAGTCTAGCCTAAGGGGAAGGGGGTATAAAAAGGTAAGCAAAAGCTTAATTTTATACCTGGATTAAAAAAAGTTGTATTTTTCTATTTATAATACACAACAGATTATCACAAACAAATCTACTTCATATTACAAATGAAATTAATATGAAGTTCTCTCAAAGAAAAAGTAAATTCATTAGAAAATATGCATTTCCAGTACTTACATATATTTGCCACTGATTCTTTTCAACAGTCAGCAAACAGCTCAATTTATTGCAAATGATGGATAAGTGTGATATCATAGAAAACTCTGGTTTTATGTAATCCTGGTTACATTTGCAAGGAAATAACGGATTAAATGTTAGTTCCCTGCTTTTCCTTTGCATTTTTTTTTAAAAAAAAGAGGATTAAAATTTGAGACCCACTTTTCACAGAACAACAAGCAATGGAGTTATTTTCAAAGTTGCAGGATTGGTTATACTGTTGCACATACTCAGAACATTGAAAGACTCTGGTGAGCATCACAATGGCACAATAAAATATATCATGAAAGAAATGCGATGCCACTGTTATGTATTTAAGTGGTGTTGACTTCATAAAGAAAATGATAATTTTACTATTATTTTATACTCCACTGTAGAATTTTGACCACCAGAATGATTGCCACTAGTATTAATATATTTGTTTATCAGATAATCTCAAAACTTGAGCTTGTAATTTATATGCCATACTTTGAACTTCTATCTGTTGATTATCTAATTAAATAAACAGTGATTTGTTATTACCCGAATAAGTAATGAAAAATCTTCTCCTTCAAACTGCTACTGGAATCACTGGTGCAGATTTGGTGGGATCTACCAATTTTGATGATTGATGCAAAACTATGTAAGCATCACATTTCCTTAACCAAAATATTTATGTATCACATTAAAAAATTATATTACAATATCATTGTAATATAATTTTAATTTCAAACAACATACATTAAAAACAAAATCAATACATTCTTATGATTATATATACTCAACATTATTTTGAGAAGGCTCAGTGCAAAACCATAAAACATCGTAAAATATGGCTATCAATCAAAAGTCATCAAATGTTATTCTTTAAATTTTCATTGGAAAAAAATGGTTACCAGATGAAGTATTTCGTACTTTCCTGAAGTGATGCTGCTCATGGGAAAGTAACTAAAAATTATTGGTTAAAAAATTTCACCAAAATGTCTATAGTATCACCAAGAGTTTGAAAATATAATACAAATGGCATTATTGTCAAAATGTGCACAATGATAATAAAAATAGCTACTGTGAAAATTTCACTAGTTATATAATAATGAAAACTAATAGTAGCGTAACAGAATTCGTGTTTTCTCCAAAAACAAAATATATTTTGTACTCGCCATTCATTAAAATTTCACATACTATTTATATATAAATATATATAATATAAGCCCAAGTTCATAAACTGAGAAATATATTTTTAGAATTTAAAATATAAAACAAAATATATCTTAATATCTATTCTCTATAAACTATTTATCCATATTCTTAAGAAACTTTATCAATTCTTCTACACTTGGCAAAGAAGTACTACTACAGACAGAAGATTCATCAGTATCGTTTCTAGATTGTTCATCAATATTCTTCCATGGTAGAGGATCCCAATTATTGTTATCACTTGGCTGTATCTGATGACTTTTGTCAGTAAGATCTGCATTGTTTAACTGATCTCCATAATTGATTTCTGGAACTTCAATGTTATAAGCATGATCTACAGAATGTTTAGAAAAAGATACATTATTAGTGAGATTTTTTACAGCAGAATAATCTACTACTTCATTTGTACACGCAGAAGGACTCCCATCAGTTACATTAGAACTTCGGATGCTGAGTGATGATTCAAAACTTACAATTTTTTCTCTACTTTGTCCTATATTAAATCTATTTGTACTTTCCAATTCACCATTATTTTCAAGAAAACATTCATGAACGTTTTTAATACTAAGTACATCTGAAATTTTTAACTCATTAATGTTTTTTGAAAGATTTTTCTGATCTTCTCCTACAGAATGAACACCTACAATTTTTAATTCATTACTGCTTTTAAGAAAATTTTCCTGTTCCCCTATATAAATATTATCATCTGAACGTGATATCACATCTGAGTTGAGATTTGAACTTTGTTTCACAGGTTCATAACTTTCATTAATACTTAAAGTCACAGTGTTGACATTATCATATCTAGATAGTTTATCAATATTCTTCCATGATACATGATCCCTATGTTTGTTACGACCTAGCTGTATTTGATGACTTTTGCCAATAAGATCTGTATTGTTTAACTGATCTCCATAACTGATTTTTGGCACTTCAGTGTCATAAGCATGATCTACAGAATGAGGGTTAGAAAAAGATATATCATTAGCAGGATTTATTACAGCAGAATAATCTATTTCCTCATTTACTGACCCAGAAGGTCTAGCATCAATTACATTAGAAGAATTTTGGTTGCCGAGTGACGACTGATAACTTAAAATTTCTTCTTTGCTTTGTCCTACATTAAGTTTAATTGTAGTTCCAAATTCATCAGTATTTTTAAGAAAACTTTCAGGAACTTTTTTAATAGTACGTACATCCGAACTTTTTAACTCTTTAGTGTTTTCTGGCAGAATTGTATGATCTTTTCTTACACAATGAACATCTATAATTTTTAATTCATTGTTGTTTTTAGGAATACTTTCCTCTTTCCTTACATAAATATCATCATCTAAATGTGATATCACATCTACAATGACATTTGAACTTGGGTTCTGAAGTTCATAACTTTCATTAAAACTTAAAGGCACAGTGCTGAGATTTTCAGCTGACTCGACTTCTAATCCAGAATTCTTTGCATGAATTTCAGAAAGCACGTTTTCGGAAACTTTATTACTTGCAATTTCTACAAATGAATCACACTGTTTGTTATCATTTGGCTGTGGCAGATGGTTATTACCAACAAATTCTAACTCCTCTTTACATCTAGCACAATAATTGACAGAATACAACTTTTTGAATTGCCAACCTGAATCATCAGATACTGAAAGTGATAAACAATTCTTAGGATTTAATGATACGTTAGAAATGATCTCTTCATTTCTGATATTAAGACATGTAACATTACTTACTTCAGATGAATTCTGGTCATTTGTTGATGTTGAAGAGCTTGAATGCTTTCTTTTTTTTCCTCTATAGATAGTCATGTTTTTTAATTTATCACTGTTATCACAGCTTCCATTTCCATAATGTTTATCACCAGTTAATAGCATATCACTACTTGAATGCAGTGCAGGACTTGAGCTAGCAGTTAATCTTCCAGGTGACTGTACACTCAAATATTTATATCCCTCATCTGACTTTTCATCATTTGTTACAGTCATTCTCTCGTCATCAATATCCTTTTTGAACACGGAATTAAAATCATCAAAACTAACAATTTCATTATCAGCTGGCAGGGTATATTTAATTTTAGTAAGATTACCCGTACGCAATCCAGGACATTTTACAGTATCATGTCCAAGATTCATACAGATGTAACATAGTTTTCTGATTGTAAACAGGACTGAAAAACCTTCAATAACAGCAGTTATTATAGAAGGCAAGCACACATTATCTTCTCTCCCACGAGATGATAGTTCAACTTGCCGAAAACCACTTTTGATATGAGAAAACTTAGGCGTATCTGGTGAAACATGTATATCTGATATCCTAGTAACATTCCCAAATTTGTTAAACAGTTCGCATAAAGTAGAATTTTCTATAAATGGGTACACACCAGAAACAAGAAAGGCATCATATGATGGACAAACCGGAATTTTAACTCCATATATCTCGATCCCATCTCGCAAAAGTGTGATGATATCTAAAATCTTTGATAAATATAATTCATAAACTGCATATTCTGAATCAAAATTAATACAATATATTCCTTCCGGCGGTATTTTGCGGGCAACAGCCTCTAAAACAGTTTCATAATCCCTATTTGGACATAATGATGTATCCATTAACACTTTAACATTGTACAGTTTTTCATCCATTGTTTCAATCTTTAAAATGATTGAAAGAAATATATAATACATGCACTTAGCTGAATTTTATTTAAAAAAATCCTGACGCAGATTCAATGTAATACGAAATACCGATTGAACACATCTGGAAATGAGGTTCCCTACCTCTTCCTCCCGAGTTTTACAGATAAAAATTATCAAATCTCCATACTTTGATAGTATGAAGATGATCACTGGTATATATCTTAGCGCGAAGTCTTTTTCAAAATAACGCCGATACAGGAAGTTTTCCAATCACGTGATAGAAAGTGCACTTCCTGTCTAAAACAAGCGTCTGACCCATCAGATACACTATTCCGTCAATCTGAACCTCAATCTTTTTTCGTTCTAGTAGGTCTCGACTTCTGTAGTCTTCATCTATCAATCAGTTGTAAGTGTCATTGGCCTTTCGCGTATTTAAGGAATAAATGGGGTTAAATCTCGTTGGGTTAAACACAAAGCTTACGTCGTAGTTCGAACGGATTCGACGGACACGTTTATCAAGAGTTTGACCGATTTGTGTGACCCCCATTTTTTTTCGACCGATGCTCTTCGCACCAAACGCCTCACTTGGGGTAAACAAACGAAAAGCCAGCGACTCGTTCGGCTGTGACGTCACTGAAGTTCGCTGTAGCATCTGCTAATAGTAGTTTCGTATTTCCTTTTGAAATATTTTCTGTTTTTCATCGGAAAAGTAAATATTCTAATATTTGGAGTCGAAACTTAACTACCTAAAATATTGTTTACTGTGTAGAGTAAGTCTTAATTACGAAAAGTTCCCTCAGTAATTTATTGTTTCATCGGAAATCTTTCAAATTTCGTTACAGAATTTGCCATTCAAGATTCAGCTGTTTGTTAATAGTAGTTTCGTATTTCCTTTTGAAATATTTTCTGTTTTTCATCGGAAAAGTAAATATTCTAGTATTTGAAGTCGAAACTTAACTACCTAAAATATTGTTTATTGTGTAGAGTAAGTCTTAATTACGAAAAGTTCCCTCAGTAATTTATTTTTTCATCGGAAATCTTTCAAACTTCGTTACAGAATTTGCCATTCAAGATTCAGCTGTTTGTACCGTTACTCATTTTATCTTCAACAGACTGAAAACCCAAAACCCACATTTCACAAGAACTGGAAAATATGTAGTGTAGT
This sequence comes from Stegodyphus mimosarum, assembly GCA_000611955.2. NCBI lineage: Eukaryota > Metazoa > Arthropoda > Arachnida > Araneae > Eresidae > Stegodyphus > Stegodyphus mimosarum. The sequence continues at coordinate 115,959 of KK120923.1, read as the reverse complement.
GATATTTAAATGTTGAAATAGAAGAAATTCCAATCATGACCATTTATTCTATAAAGCTGTATAAACTTGTCCCTATTGTTTGGAATCTAATTTGGCTGAAATTTAAATTAATTTTATTTTGCTAAAGCCTACTTTCGGTCCATTTGTTTCTGCAGTATTTGTTTCATTTAGAAATCTTAGTTTACTTGTGGCTTTTTTTAGATGAATCGCATGAGCTTTTTCTGTAATATGTGATTAATTCTTATAGATAAAAAAGAAATTGCATAAAATTATAAGTCGCTAGATTCTAAAACTTCTTTGTAATTTCTTGATGTAAAGCAGCAAGAAGAAACATGGACAAATGAACTATTCAAGTTATAACTGAAAAGAAGTGTAATACTTAATCAGCATACTCTTTAAATTCATCAGCTGCATTATGTAATTCTATATAAAAATTGAGACTATATTTAACCCTTTGAATTTTACATTTTAGCAAGCATAAAAAATAAAATTTTCCAAAAGTATTCAGATAGAAGATGTTAACTTTTTATATAAAAAAAATAAGTAAAAGATATTAAAAGAATATTTGCACATTCTCTATTATGTTTTGTTTTTAATATTGCATATTTAAAATTTTATCTTTTAGGTTTCTATATTTATTTCACTTATGTGTTAGTTAATGTAAAAATAATAACGAAATGAAACATGTAGTCATTTTCTGGATTGTCATCCTCATTTTTTATTTCAGAGAAGTAAATCCTAGATATTAATAGGACTGAATGCTGTATGTATTTATTTTTGTATCAAAAAAGGAATTTGTTTGTATAATAACTTAAATATTACATTTCATTTAACATATTCAGTTTAACCATTCTATGAATAAAAAAATTAGAGTTTATCAGTTTAGTTGTGGAAAAATATTATTCATACACAGATAAATGCACTCATTAAAACATTATGCAATTTACACTAACATCATTTGACTGTCATTGTACTTTCTGTGAACACATGGAAAAAGGATAGATGTTTATTTAATATGATAATCTGTATACAATATCCCCACAGACATAATGATTGTTATGAATAAAAAAATTAGAGTTTATCAGTTTAGTTGTGGACAAAAATTATTCATACACAGATAAATGCACTCATTAAAACATTATGCAATTTATATTAACATCATTTGACTGTCATTGTACTTTCTGTGAACACATGGAAAAAGGATTGATGTTTATTTAATATGATAATCTGTATACAATATCCCCACAGACATAATGATTGCATTCGTAGATACTAGCAAATATATTTTGCACTTTTTGCAGGTAAATTTATATAATTAAATGCAAAAATCAAAATTGGTACTAAATTTTAAACAGTACATTCAACAAAATCTTAGTAAATATGGATCTTAATTTTATAAATGAAATTTTGTATGAAATATATTATGATGCACTTATAGGAATGGAATGCATATTTTAAAACTACAATTAATAAAATATTTTAAGTATAAATATAAATATATAAATTATTTAAAGTAATTAAATAATTTAAGTATAAATATATAAAGTTACATTTAACAGTACATTCAACAAAATCTTAGTAAATATGGATCTTAATTTTATAAATGAAATTTTGTATGAAATATATTATGATGCACTTATATTAATGGAATGCATATTTTAAAACTACAATTAATAAAATATTTGCTTAAGTTACATCATTCATTCATAATACAAATCCTTGATAGAAAATTAAATTACTACTACATTCAACAAAATCTTGGTAAATATGGATCTTAATTTTATAAATGAAATTTTGTATGAAATATATCATGATGCACTATATAGTAATGAAATGGATATTTTAAAACTACAATAAATAAAATATTTGCTTAAGTTACATTATTCATTCATAATACAAATCATTACAAAGTATAAGTACAGATAGAAAATGAAATTTTATATTTTACAAGAATCTTGGCATATTTGTTTTTTAAATTTTTCTATATTCTTAAATCGTACATTTCCTAAATTTTGATAATTTCTTAAATTTTTGCTACAGTATAGCTACAGTCTGCATGTTACTGTGTACTTTGATTATTATAAAATGAGAAAGGCCTAAACACAAAGAATTATGACTACCTGATACTATACTAATGGTACACAATGTTTGCAATTATATTTTTTTAAACACTGAGTGCATTTATGTACATTGCAGCACTTGCATTTAATATATTCAAACTCAAGTGTAAAGTTTTTGTACATATAATAATGGTATTTATAATATTAGTATAATAATTTGCTATTTGTTTATATATAGTAATGCTATATATTAATGCTATTTGCACTATACAAGCAATGCATAACATAACATATACCTTACACATACGAGTACTGAAGGAACTGTATCAGATATTTTCTTATTTATTATACATAATCCTACTTATGGTATATTATGTATGGAGTGTTATTACATATACTGTATTTGTAAGTATGTGCAACATTTAACTTGCTAACATTGGCATATGAACCCAGGTTCATATCCTGGCGAATGGGCTGGCTGCATGGGAGTTTTCATGGTTTTCTTCATGCGTAATAGGGATATAAGGCAATTTCTCTTAAAAAGGCCTTCACAAAGGCCTCCATTCCCTTGATGGACATCCTTGTATGCATAGGGGCAAAACATGCAGTTTACCAGAACTATGTATCTTTAATGTACTTACACACCCTTGAACTCGCTGTATCTTGTGAATTTTGATTTTAGCCTTAGATGCATTTATAACCGGTGTAATTTCAATCAATGCTATACTGTATCTTTAGTATCACATTAACTATGTGTTCTAGTAAATTGTAACATAGATTTAAATTTCCCTGTTATTCATGATATAGTGTTTTCTTTATTATACATTTCTAAGCTTATGGTATTTTTGTGTACATTGGATTACTGAAAGTGTATGTGATATTATATAATTATATGCTATGTAATACATTCCTTGCAGTATATGACATGTTTTGATGCTTTTTATCTCCATAAAAACTCTGATTTTAAAATATAAAATGATACGCATAAAAAATAGGA
>KK120923.1:85420-111163 GCA_000611955.2 Stegodyphus mimosarum | reverse complement strand
TGGAAAGAAATTTGGCTCAAATGAAAAAGTGATTGCCGAAACTGAGGCTTATTCCAAGAGCAAAGGTAAATCTTCTACAAAAAAGGCATCGAAAAGTTAATTGGAATGAATGCATCACTCTTGAAGGAGGGTATGTTGACAAATAAAATCGAATTTCTTTATTTAAAAAAAAAATGCTTTTTCTTAGCTAGACTGGAAACTTATTGAGTGATAAATTATGCTTGTGTAAACAATACTCAGGTCTTTCAAAAGTGAAATATTACCAGTTTTCAAACCATTTGCTTCATATTGTTAGATGATGACGATGTATTACATTTCCACAGATTATAATTTACAATTAAAACAATTTCTATTTTCACCAAATTTATTTTAAAACAATAGATATAAATTATATAATTTTGTACAAATTTCACAATACATTCTCACTTGAACCGAATACATGTGGCTTTAATTCTGGTGCAAATTCAGACAAATGCTTCACAAAAACAATAATAAATCAAGTATTTGAAAAAAAATATATACATGTTAATTACATTTTTGTTTAATTTTTTTTCCTTGTATGTACAGCAATATTACAATTACATAATTTTAACAGAAAATGTTTGACTAGATTGCAACACACTGATGATATTCAAGTTTGTTCTTCGAACGAGGACACAGAGGCTGACAAACCATTTTTTTCAGAAGTTCTGTTATGTTTGCGACACCATCAAATCCTGCAAGATAAAAATTATAAAATTCCTGCTCAACTTAGAAATACGGTAGATTTTTAGTCAAATCAGTAGGGAAGTTGTACTTGGAGCTTATATCAAACCAATGTTGTTTTAATAAAAGACAAGGCATTAAAATGTAACATGATACTTTTTACATCCTATATACGCATATTTCATGAATATAGCATGCATATAAACAACAGAAATATACTTAAAAAGAATATATAGTACTATTCCCATAATCACTGGCCACTTAATGATGAATGCTTGTACTCCACATTCAATTTTGAATGTAAACAAAATATTGATTTTTATAAAATTCAGCATCTTAAATTTATAGAAATTTTTTCTTCTGTGCACAAGAAAATAAATGTTTTAATAAAAATACTCTATATTTAAGGCATATTTTGATTGTGAAAGCATATTACTTTTATAATTGGAATTATTTTGCATTTTCTGTTCCACATCTGCACTTTCTCTAAATAATAACATAAATCTTGAATTTCAGGAAATTTTTTGCTTTAGATTACACATTTTTGGACATATTCAATTATCTTTTAACATAAATTTTGAAATTATGTGTTTAATTTATTTTAAAATTATGTGGCATGTGCTAAGAATTTATCCTATTATTTTTTGGGTGCTGTTTCAAAACTTAAATGTACTTCAGGGCTGGTTTGTTTACATTTCATGCAACGAGTAAGCTACTGAGATGACTGAATGATAAAGATAAATAGAGTTTTAGAAAAAACACCTGTAAACTCATATTCTGGCATTAAAAAAAGACAAGAAAAAGGGGCTAAAGAACAGAGAAATTTTCTTTTAATATATATAAAATTTCCATTCAAACACTTCAATATTAAACATGCACAGAAGATTATGGCAAAACAGATAGAAATTTAATTTACGGAAATCCTTACTTTATTTACTTTTTCTCTCATTTAAGAACATTAAAAATTACTTTGAAAGTGATTTTGTTAATAAATTACACTTTTAACAGCTTTCCTTCCCCCCTTTTTTTAGTTCCTTGCTTCCCTAAACCGTTCTCTCTCTCCACCTTAGTTCCCTTTGCACCGACATTTTCTTTGCATGTAACTTTATATTCTATAAATCTTGATTAAATAATTCTTAAGTATGTTTCAGTTAGTCATTTACAGGGCACTACACCAGATATAATGTTATTAGAAAGGGAACAATGTAAACAAAACTCTTAGAGATAACAAACAATATGGAAAATTCACTAGTCCACATAATCCTTGATCATGAGGTATCAGTGATGTAGTTAGGCTGGGGCAAGGGGGGACATCTGTCCCCGGGTGCAGCATCCAGGGAGCGCCAAATTGATGTCACGAAATTTTAGAATGAAATGTTTCCCATTCTTGGCACACAGAAAGGGGCGCAATATCTTCAGTTGCCCCCAGGCACTGAAAACCCTAGCTGTGGCTCTGTGAGGTACACTGAGTCTTTAAAAGCTACTGTACAATAACAAATTAGATCAGTACAAAACACAAAAAATAAAGTCACTAAAAATGAAAACCTAAAGCACAGTTTAAAAGCTAAACACTGTCCACTATGATTATTATTTAACAGCCATTAACGGCTTTAATTTTAAAAGTAATCTCTCCCTATATATATATCGATACTTTTAAATTGCCCAAGTTTAAAATTTCTAACATTCTCCCCTTGACAAGTTCTGTTTGAAGTGGTTAATATTGTGTTTTTCTTTTGTCCACTTATTTTGTCAATTCCCCTCCCTTTCAATGTTAAATGTGTATTTTTCACTGTTGCTTTGATGAATTTTCATATTAATTTTAGTACACTTTTTAGTTGTTCCCGTACAATACGATTACTAAAAACTAGGTCATCACACTTTTCCTTAGATAGGATAATCAGGATTCCCTTTTACCACTGTCCTCGAAATTGATATATATATATATATATATATATGTAATAAGATGACTTAAAGTAAGTCGCAACGGATTATCGATGGTTCTTTGCATTATAATCTGAATATACCCCACTATGTAGTTAGAAAGATGACACTCGAAGAGAAACATAACGGCAAATTTCACACATAGTTTTATTCCTGATAATGCACATCATCACTATGCCCCCCACTATTTTATACAGCTTACATTTCTTAAACAATGGATGAAATTAGAAAAAGTAAAACTATGTAGCTAGTGGGAAGGCGACACAGCAAAAAGCAGCAAGAAGAGACGTGTGAAGAGAAGAGGGAGTTGTGACATAATTATCTTTTTTATACAGATTTCCATTTTAGATCAAATGACAGATTAATGTCAAAATGTTGGGTTCAGATTTCATCGATAAGTTCACAACAGATATAAAAAGAGCTAGAGCTAGAAAGAGAAGAAAGCTAGAGTGTTTAGCTAGAAAAATTATTGTTGTTATTTTTAGAATAAAAACAGAAGTTGCTAAAAGGCTATTATTACTTTATTATTTCAAAGGTAGATTTGATATTTCACAATCCCCCCCTTCAAGAAGAATATGGCTTGGTGAGAGAAAACGCTATCAGCAAATGAAGAGAAACAATTTGAAAAATTGAAATCCTGAAATTTTGATAAAATAATTATTTACATAATTGCAAAATATAAACTTTGATAAAATTTTAGAGTCCTATTAAATTGTGAATCCAAAAGTCTGTGTTTTACAGTTCACATAATCAGATTTTTTGGGATGGCTTTGCAGAGGTTTGCACACAATATTATAGCTGTAAAAATTTTGCACACACATTACTTATTTTGAATAATCTACATAAAATTCAAAATGGTCAAAACATAATTATGTTTCAATATTATAACTTATATTTTAACATCATAAATTTTATAGTAGTATCATTAAAATTATGGTTTTTACTGTTATTGTTACATTTCTAACTTTCTTATTTTATAGAAAACTAGATAAGACCCCACAGCTTTCTCTAATATAAACATTTCCATCTATTAGACAAATCTACTTAAAACTGACTCATGTATATCATGAGATGGGTTGTTTTGGCAGCTACTTGTTAAGGCCTCTGTTCCTTGTTTAAAGGCAACTGGCCTTTTGAACTGACTCTGAGACAAGCAAAGAGAAGAGGAAGTTGCAAAGTAATTACCATTTTTATACTGAATTCCATTTCAGATCGATCACATGACAGATTAATGTCCAAATGTTGGGTTCAGATTTAGGTCGGTTTTCGTTTTCAGGTTTTTTTACTAGTTTTTTAATTATAATATGTAAAAAATTTTTTTGGCATCTGCTAATTTCATTTTCTGTTTTTAGCGTTCATTTTTGTTCTTTTCAGTATAGTCGTTATTTTGTATTATACTGATTTTGTAATACTTTTTAATTACAGCAGTTCTCCAAATAAATAAAGTTTTTAACCTCTCATGTCATTCTTACATATTGTTTTCGCCCTTTGTAATAGGACTTATTGACTGTTCTTTTCCACTTTTCAGTTTTGCTTCCCATAATTTTTACTTTAAAGGTTCATTAAGAAAATTGGCCTGATTTGGCATTCCTTCTAGAATTCCAAATGAATTTTTTTACTTCAAACATAATCACAGTTTTTGGATCTCTAAATTTCTTTACTTGATTAAAAGTTTTATGAGTCATAAGACAGTTCTGCAGTATTTGTTTCCTAGTTTCTTATATGTATTACTATTTTTAAAAAAATTTTCTAGTAGTTTTAATTATTCTGTAGGAATTTTAATGAAATATGTTGTATATTACTTCTCCTTCTAACTTTTCTTCCACGCATAGGGAAAAGGAACGTCCAATTGAGACGATATCGATTAGCATTAAATGATTTGATAGGTTTCATTAAATTATTTTCCGTGTTAATTATCTGAATTGGTCATTTGTTGAAACGAGTGGAGGTAATATTTCAATGGGAATTGCATAGCACTTTTCCCCTGAAGATACTGTTGTGTGACTCTCAATGGAATATTGCCATTTTGATCTCTTTGTACATAATGGTGTTTTTCTCCCATTTTCTTACAACTTTTACTATTTCTTGCAACTTCTACTTTTCCAACATTTTTATAAATATTCAATTATTTGTCTCATTTATTATTTTTTCTTTTAAGTCATGTTTTATTGTTAATAATGGTATTTGGATTCTATTTGATATGTAATTTTTTGGCACAACTGTGCTTTTACAAATAGGATTTTAGAGGTTTTGAATGTACCATAGCTTCTACATTCTTACTTGCTAATAAAAGTGTAAAAAATAGACACACACATATATAAATATACATATTTAAGGTTCTACTGGAATTACAGGTGAAGAAACGCTTCCTTAAAAAAACTTCTGCTTAAATAACCAAAATTTTGCTGTAATTTTACAGATGAATAAAGGATTAAATCAAGAGTTTGCATCTCTCATGGTACTTTTTTTTTAAGTAATTATTTTACTCTTATCAAATCTGTAATAGTATATAGAGGCAAATATTTTTTTCTTCTCTCCCCGTCCCTCCAATTAAAAAAAAACTATCAAATACTTTCTTCCATTTCAGTTCTCATAAAATACAAAATGCATACATAAACAGAGACAAATACAGTACAAATTCAAATTTTTACATCTTTATCTACGGTTTCTTTTCTGTTATTTTTATATAGAGTTGTCTGGAAAATAATGCAGGTTTTTGCAATTGTTTATCTTTCCTGCATATTTTTAGCAATAAAAACATTTTGAATTACATTGGTTTGTTTATATATCATTTTGAAGCTCTATTTTTGCTCTATATTTCTATAATAATCATTTTGTTCCAAATTTATTTTAAAAATATTTACTAGGTGTTTTTTTACAATCTCAAAATGGGATTTTCGCAAATTTAGTTTTATGAGTACAAGCTAGGCCGCAGCGCAGCACAAACAGCTTGAAATGTCAACGAAGTATGGAGCGAGAAAAGTGTTAATGAATCTACAGTTCAAGGTGGTAGCAAAAGTTTCGCCATGGAGAATTTGACCTTGAAGATCAAGAGAGTCGTGGATGCTGTTCGGCTGTTGTTGACGACTTTTTGAAGACTTTTGTTGAAGCAAACCCGTGCACAACTGTTCGAGAGCTTGCGGAGGAGCTTGGCGTAAGCAAAACAACGATTTTTGATCACTTGAATCATATAGGAAAGTCAAAGAAAGAAGCTTGATAAGTGGGTGCCACACGAATTGAGCAAAAATTTAAAAAATCGCTATTTTGAAGTGTCGTCTGCTCTTCTCCGCCACAAAAACGACCCTTTTCTTGATTGAATTGTTACATGCGATGAAAAGTGGATTCTCTATAACAACCAGCGATGTTCGACTCAGTGGTTGGACCACGGTCAGACACCACAACACTTTCCAAAGCCAACTTTGCACTGAAAGAAAATTATGGTGCCTGTTTGGTGATCTGTGGCCGGTCTCATCCACCACAGCTTCCTAAATCCGGGCAAAATGATTACGGCAGAAAAGTACCGTCAGCAAATCGACGAAATGCACCAAAAATTGCAATGCATGTGCTCAGAGAAAAAGGCCAGTTCTTCTCCATACCACTTTTTCAAACATCTGGATAACTTTCACCAGAAAAAATGCTTCAGAAATCATGACAAGGCAAAAAACGCCTTTGACAACTTGTTGTGTCCTGAATAACAAACAATGTGTAACAATCGTGTCCATAATTTTACTCTACTGGCATAAATAAACTTTTATCTCATTGGCAAAAATGCATTGATTCGGCTGGTGCTTATTTTGATTAATAAAATTGTTTTTGAGTTGAGTTAAGATACTTTAAAGAATATAGGTTAAAAACCTGCACTATTTTCTGGACAACCCATATTTTACCTTTTGTTGCAACGTGCTGTAAATTTTTTAACAGAAATAGAATTATACTACAGAATATTTTTTACTTTTGTAAAAAGAGGTCTGCTTTCCTGTCTTTATTAGATTCTCTTTTAAGAAGAATAAAAATTTCTTTATCTTCATGCCCTTCTCTTTGATGCAAAATATCACATACCGTACTAGTTCAGAAACTGTACATTTCCATTTGATTAATAAAACTATGTTTAAAAAAGACTACTAGTATATACTTCTACTACGTAGACATTTGAAGCAAACCTGTACTTATTAAAATTTTCATTATAGCTTAAAATTTTCATTATAGCTACTTTATTAAAATTTTCGTAATTTATTTCATTGCAAATGATCAAGTATTACTGCAGAAACTTGCAAATACAACAATTTGATCTATCTGCCAAGATATGTAGGTCTTTAAATAAAGACTTGGATTAGATTGCTTTAAAATGGCTTCTGCAAATGTAGTGAAATAATATGGGAAAACATTTAAAATGCTATCAGTTATAACTTCTGCAATTTAAGCTTCACAACTTTACAAAGATAAGTTTTTTAAGATGATTTTCAGCCTTTCCTAATTGTTATTTGACTTCTGACTTCTTAGGTATCATGAAATCATATACACAATCCACGTGCAAAATAATCAGACATATTAACCAATCTTAAGTGTGAAATGACTACATTTATTTATGCATATTGTCATCAAACCAAAAGAAATGACTAAATTCATTTTTTGCAGATTTTTATTAAAGCACAAGAGATGATAAAAACTCGTTTTCTAGGAATTATCAGAGAATTATTATTATCGATAGGTTTTTTGGTAACAAAATAGTGTTCCCCCCTCCCCCAAATAAATTCCTAAAAATGGACCATGACAAAATAGAATGTGACGAAGAAGAATTAGGTGCAGAGAGTTTGTCAAATTATTTCTGGGAGAAAGAGCTTAGTGATGATGATTCTAGTGACGACGAAGTTATACGACACCCTAGAACTTCTTTCCGACAAAAATTTCAAGCAGTTTTGATTCCACCCTGGATAGCGATGATTCTAATTCCAAAAAAGAGTGGTCATCAGTACACAATCCACCTGTCTTGGAAGAGTTTTTAGGCTACTCAGGTATAAATACAGAAAACATTCTGGATAGTGTAGCATATACAGTACACTAAAATATCAAATTTGTCACCAGAAGCACCAGAAAAAGGCAAACACGAGGCAGTAAAACTTCATCAATTTATTGTTGGTCAGCCATAGTCCCAGTTGCATACTTACACTGGTGTGCAAAAATTAGGGACGAAGTCGAAAAATTAGCATATCAGCTGAACGAAGAGGCAGAGCGGACAGAAAGACCAATCAGGAGATTAAGTAAGGCGATGTACGGTAGCACATGTGCAGATAGCCGGACCGACCTTCATATCTCCCAAGGAGGTTCGTCACCTGGGACTGCTATTGTAACGAGGTTCTTCTTCCTTACATGCGTCTTTTCACAAGGGCTATGGGTCCTCAGTTCCTCTTCATGGACGACAACGCTCCACCTCATCGCACAGTTACTGTCGAAGAGCTGTTGGAGAGTGAAGATACTGAACACATGGATTGGTCGGCAAGGTCTCTGGATCTAAATCCCGTTAAGCATGTACGGAACTTACTAGGGAGACTCGTGGCAGCATGTAACTTATCGCCAGTAACGATTCCGAAACTGCGATTGGTGCTACAAGAGGAACGAGCAGCAGTGTCTCAACAGCTCATTAACAACCACATATCCAGCATGCACAAATGATGTGAAACCTGCCTAGCAGTCAGGGGAGATCATATCCCCTATTAAAGACCGGATGTTTCTTGCTGGACACCCATCACAAGGATATTTCAGCCTTCAGTCGCATTGCACTCCATGATACTTTTTCAATAAAGCTTCTTTTTATCCCTCTGATTTCTCTTTTAGTAAGTGTTGCTTACATTACTCATGTCCTTACGTATTGGGGATCTTACGGTATTAAATATGTTGATTTGGAAAGCTTTTGTACAAAGTTGTATTGAAAAAACCGTCTCGTCCTTAATTTTTGCACATTAGTGTATATAGACGTGTTCGATAATTGATCATGATAATACCATGATAATGCATCTCGAATATCAGTCCTTTTCCCAGATAGTTTTCTGCATGATAAGCAGTATCATTCTCACGCCAGATCAATTGGCATCTACATGCTGATGACAGACTGAAGTTACTCTTATCTGAGAATATTATGCAAGTCCAGCCCTGTTCAGTCCAATCGCAATGTTCACGACAACAACACAGATGAGCAATATGATGCTGTCTGAACAATGGGACATACACAACAGATCTGAGTGTATAATCCTCCTTCTATCCAACATCTGGGTACAAATTTGCAAGAGATTTGCTGCCTTTTAGCAGCAAAATACTCATTCATCATCAGCTGAGCTATGATATGCCAGTTTCTTTTTGATAATAAGGCCATGTACCATCTCCTGCATGTTTCTACCAACATCTGACATTAAGGGGGGTAACCAACAAAGTACAGTTTTCTGGAAGGATTTTCTATGGATATGAAGAAGCACAGAAACATACATTAGAACCTACCATAGGAACCAGAAAAAAGAAAAATATTTGTGACATCATTTTTACTCCAGCAAGAAAATGTGCAGTGTCACATGGTACATGTGTAAATTTTGCAATGTAGCCTAGCGTAAAGGAAACTCATATTCTAAAACATTATTAAATTTTTAATTTTTGAGCAATGAGCAATTTTTTCTTTTAACTTTTTAATGGTCATTGGTTTCACCATTCAGCAGAAGTAATTTTGCATTTTAATGCAAAAAGTATGATAATGAGAAAACACCTGCTTAAGATGTGTTAACACACAATATTTAACATGGGAATTCATAAAATTCTGCAAACTCAAAACGTTCAGATTACTACAATAGCCTAGGAACCTAAAATGCTCCCTCCCAGCCTTTATGGTACTGTGACAGGTTTCGGCTGTCTGCAAAACTTTATAAATGACAATCTTAAATATTAAGCTGGATGTAATTTATTATATTCAATGCATATCATAAAAAATCACTACAACAGATATGTCAGTCTAATATGCAACAGGATGATTTTATAATAAACTTTCAGTTATTACATAACTATTCCAGTACAACAAAAGGTGATAAATAATAGAAAAGAAATAAATCTCAAATTATTATATAGAACACAATGACTAGAAATTACAATTCGAGCTTAGAAAAACTTAATACATTTGCTTATTTTTTGAAATGCAATAAAAATTTCACTTACTACATTTACTCACTCACTACTACTTACTCACATTATATGACTATAAAAACAAATGACTATATAAAATATAATACACAATTAATTGTAATCACTTTATGGGCTGAAGTTACAAAAAGATTATAATCCAGTACTTAAAAAAGAGTAATAATCAATATGAATATTATTCCCAATATGGTACTTTAAGCACATTTATTGAATAAATGATAATCTAAAAAGGGATGCACAACCTGTGGCCTGCCAAGACCTCTTCAAAATCTCATAGTGGTATGACATATCGCCAGCAGAAAAATTTCACTGCTTCCCCCTTCTTTACTCATTTTATTATCTCCTCTCAAAGTCAGATTTGGCATTCAGCCAAGTTCCTAGTGTCAACCAAAGCAAGTTTCACTGCTTTCACCTACTCCTAGCCTGTACAATCAGCAACACCTTACATACATGTATGTAGGTGGTATTGGTACTCTGCAGAGATTGAGGAAGGAGGAAGGGTCTGCAGTATGACACAGCACAAGTGTATTTGCATGCATAGGCAAGTAAAAAGGGATATTTGCTTGGATCAGAAAGGCTGCATTCATTTGCTTTGCATTGTTGCACTTTTGGCTTTGTGACTATATACTGTTTTATCATTCATATGTTTATTTTTCTTTGAGACCACTACGAAGTTTCTTGTTTTGAATATTTCACTTTTTAAAAAATATTATTTTGAACCAACCTAGAATTTTTGCCATTTTTGCTCCATGTGCTTTTGATAGTTACTTTGCGCGATGCACGGATCAAAAATGAAAAGAAAGGTAGAGAACAATAATATGAAACTTTCGGCGGCCTGGACTTTGAATTACTTTTTTGTATAGCAAGATAATAGAATCGCATGCTTGATTTGTGATTTTACAATTAGTGTTTGCAAGGAGTATAATATTAAGTGACACCATGATATGAAACACTCACTATTTTCAAAGCTTGAGGGAGAAGATCAAAATTGTAAAATCGAATCTCTTCGCTGTTCTCTCGCTGCACAATGAATGTATTTACAAAGGCATCTTCACAATTAGATAACAGTGTTTAAGTTACTTATGTGAGTTATTATTAAGTTGGGAATCACAACCTTAATTGATAAAAGTGGCCCCTCGTTTACTGATGGCGATTTTGCAAAGGAGTGTTATTGTTAGTGTGCGAGAAAGTACGCCCAGAAGTTACGAAGAAATTTTAAAATGTGAGTTTCAGCAGAATGACAGTTCAAAGAATTGAAAATTTATCTGTTGATGTTAATGAACAATTAGATGGCTGCTGCCAAATTTAAGCACTTTTCTTTAGCAGCTGATGAGCCAACAGCCATTACTTTAACAGCTCAGCTGCTTTTGTTTCGTAGAGGAATTTCTGAAAATTTCGAAGTAACTAAAGAATTTGTTGGGCTGAGTTCAATGAAGGGGCAAACAACTGAAGCTGATATTTTATCTTACATTTTAAGTTTGTGTTCTGCAGACAATTTTGATACTAACAAACTTGTTCGTATCGCTACCGATGGAGCTCCAGCCATGATTGGAATTCAGAATGGTGTGGTAAGTCTACTGCGAAATCGTCTGGATGATTGAGGCAAAGATTTGCTTCTATATCACTGTATCATACACCAAGAACAGCTGTGTGTGAAAGAACTAGGATTTGACTACCTAATGAAAGTAGTGAGTGAAACAAATTTTATTAGTTCACAAGATTTAAATCACAGGCAATTAAAGAAATCCTAGAACAGACAGATGGACCACATAGTGATCTCATATATTACTCTGAAGTATGATGGTTGAGCAATGTACAGACTTGTAGAGCAATGTAGAAAAGGTTTGCTGATTTGACTGATGAAAGAATACCATTTCTTGAGAAAGAAAGGTAAGCAAACTAGGATGTTACAAGAACCATCTTTCAAGTGTGACTTAGCATTTTTATTTGATATGGCAGCCCATCTGAATGACCTAAACAAAAAATTAATGGGAAAAACCAATTTCTCAGTCAACTGGCCACTGAAATAAGTATCTGCTTTCAAACTAAAATTCCAGCTGTTTTCAAAGCAGCTTAGCTGTCAAAATTATGCCAATTTTCCTTACCTGAAGAAACTCAAGGAAAATTTTCCTCATAAACAACTGGATTATTCAGATCAAATAAAGATGCTGCTTACCCCATTTGAAAAGCGATTTACAGATTTTGAGTTGTGTAAAGTTAAATTTAAACTGTTTGAGGATCCCTTTTCTGTTGTAGTCGAAGAAGCTCCAGAAGATGTTCAAATGGAACTTACTGATTTATAAACTTCTGACTCATGAAAATCCAGATTACGTGAGACATTCTTCACTCTTCACTTTTATAAAACTCTACTTGCCCCCTTTTTTCCCCTGCTTCAAAAAAATGCAGTACTTATATATGTGAACAAACATTTTCTCTTATGAAGTCAGTATTAAGATATAAACTGGCAACACCTGCAATCTGTCTTAAGAATATCAACAACTAGTTTCCAACCAAATATATAAAAATTATTGATAAAATTCGTCTCAACCATCACACTAATGTAACTATGGCTAAATTCTACACATTTTTATTAAAATATTTATATACTAAATTAACATGCACAACCATAAACTGTAATATATATATATATATTTTTTTCAAACTGAACTGGGTTTGTCGGACCCAGCATATGCCTAGCGGATAGAGAAAACACTCTCCCTCCTTGCTTACATACATATGTAATGTATGTCTCCAAATCGGTTTAAATTTGATATGGTACATGTCTGAAATGCAAATTTAGAAACTTGACCAGAAAATATTTTGCATATGCTATTGGCCCTCGGCAACCAAATCATTTCCATAAGTGGCCCTTCTGCTAAAAAGGCTGTGCACCCCTAATCTAAAGCACCAGAAGCACATTGTCACAATCTGGTAAGGAACCATTTTGATTACATACTTTTCTATTCAACTGCACTTCAGTTACACCTAAATGCCATTGGGAGCAATATAAAGTGCTCCAAATCTCTTTAAAGACAAAAATGCATCTTGCGATGAGCATATACTATGGGTAGATTTTTCTTTACATCACACTAAAAATATTCCAAAGATTTTTAAGCCATTATGCATTTTATTCAGGATTACAATTTAGCTTTCATATTCATATATATTAAAAACCTAAAGGTACAAACTGTGGATTAGATGATGTTATATAATTTATAGATATACAATTTAAAGATTAGACAATAGCCTATTTGTAATCATTGATTACCACAGGATGTATGATGAAGTTGTAAAGTTGAAAAGCATTTATCTTTCTCCTCTCCACATCCCCAATTCTGATAATCAGTTGAAAACTTAATGTGAATAGTGCAAGATTTGGACTCTCCCATAACAGCATATATACAGTACAAAGTCTGAGACCCAGACTCATCAGGACTTTGGCGATTCCAGGTATTAGATCATCAGTTTAAATCTAGTAAGATGGAATGCAGAAATTAAAAAATTAAAAATATGAAATCGTAATTTTTGAAATAATGAAGCATTTATGACTTAAAGGGTGTCAGAATTTACAGAAAAAAAGAGAGAGAGGGGGGGGGAGGCTTAATATTTATTTGTTTACTTTATTAAACATTTCTTTCAATGTAAGTTATTTAAGTTGCTTCGATTTTGTCTTTAATTCTACAGACAGCTATAATTTCTTGTTCAGTTACAAAGTTCCATTTTGTTCAAGTCCTGTAATTGCTGTGTGGAGAATTCCTGCTAACTTATCAATTGAATTTATTTCATTTTCAATAACCTCTCTGTCACTTTCTTCACTATCAGGTAGCGGTATTTTCTGGATCTAGAACCATACTACAGAGTTTGACATCCATTGATTAATGGATGATTAGGGCATTGTCATGGCAATGAAAAACTTCTAGTATATCATCTTCTTTATTACTGCTTCTTCACATTTCTTTACAAAATCCATTAATTGGAAAATTTCACCTTGGTTTGCGATATCTGAAAACCTCTCAATTCGCAGCTATCATCTTCATCATCCTCACCAAGAAATATGGTAGCTGGCTATAAATTATGCCAAGCATTTTTTAAAGTATCTGGAAACACATCCTTCCATGACCTTGCGATGCTCCAAAGAACAGATTTTATGCTAAAATATTTCGAAACTTCTGGAATAGTCTCGCCATTATTCAAGAAATTTAACATGGATTTTAAAAATGCTCTTTTATATTTGCATTTCAGCTTGAGCACTATTACGATATCTATAGGTTGAACGATAGACATACAATTTGGAGGTAAGAATAATACAGATACATTATCTTTCACTAAAACTTTACGTGAAATATGAGCTGAAAAGTTGTCTACAATCAGAACAATTTTTTCGTCATCAGGTAAACAAACTGAATTCAAATGTTGCCGAGCCTTGGGTATGAAATGATTTTCAAACCAATCATTCATTAATGTTTGTACCATTTCCATGCTCTTTTATTTTCACAATATATATGATATATAATGGCTTGAGGTTGTATATTTTTTCTGATTACGAAAAGTTTACACTTGTGCATTACTGCAGCATTTGTGCATGCTAAAACTGTTAGTTTTGCTTTGGAATCTTTGACAACAGTTGGAGCCTTTTCTGTAGAGGTTGCCAAGGAATTTCATGGTACATATTGCCAGAAAAGACCAGTTTTAACCAGACTTTTCACTATTAATGAGTTCAACGAATTCATCTGCAAATAATTCAGCAGCTTTCAACTACAATTTTTAATTGGTGCCTTATACCATGGCGATTTTTAAATTTCGCTAACTAACCTGTCGAATATGTGCACTCAGGTTTTAAGTTCATTTCTTCATGAAATATTTTGTCTTCAGCCATTAGCACTGTTGTCAATGGCATGCCCTCGCTGTGACGCTGTCTCACCCATACACTCATTACCTTGTCATGATTGTCACTTTTAATAATGAATAATTTTTAATATAATAATAACGAATAATTTTTCTGTTATTCATTGTGAATGGGGTGTTAGAATCACAAAAAAAACCTTTTTCCGTTTTCTTATGTCATATACAGTTGACTTTCCAATGCCATACTCCTCGCTTAATTTTGAGATGCATACACCTTTATCCATTTTTTTTGGTAGCAATTCCACTTTTAGTTTAACAGACATTGAAACATGCTTTCATTTTGTAAATCCTTTTGCAGCTCCAGAATTAGAAACTTTTCGACATAATCAAAAGTTCAAACTTTAATGTTCATAAAACTGCTGTAATAATAACAGCTTGCAAAAATAATACGCTGAATCAAATCAGAAAATTAAGGAAATGGGCAATCTGTTACAGTAATTGAAATTCCTTGGAATCAGTAAAGTATAATTTTAGCACATCTAAATAACATTCGCTATATATTACTGACTATGTATCATGAGATTGGCGACAAAAGACAAGTTCTCCCGCTATATTTTGCCTTACTTCTATTGCACACTGAAGCAGTTAAGCCTAATTGTATTAATTTAGTTATTTATTATACTTACATCTATTTTTTGCACATGCTTAAGGCATATCTGAGTTCTGAATAAATAAATTCACACATATATTTAAGGCTTATTGAGGATTGGCGCTAGATATCTTACCGACTGATGCAGTATAGAGATTCTAAATTCTGCTACCAAGCACCTCCCAAAATTCTAAATTGTTACCACCCCTAAATTTTGGATCCCATTGCTTTCCCTAAATTCTAAAAATATTGTCATCCCTTAATTTTGCTGCTCGGTGCTTTCCTAAATTAAAAAAAGTTTGTCTTTCATAGATTCCGCCGCCCGATGCAGCCATATGAGCTCTGGCGCCGGTTCTGGGTAACAATAACAAATCAGCTGTTCTTAATTCAAATAGCATTAAAAGTAATCTTTTGGTCTACGAATATCATTAACAAAATCTGTTTTTAGCCTATGGAAAGAAATTTTTGTTAAATTTTTCCTCGTCAACATTTTTAGTGCATTTTCAGTAACCATCACCAAGTGCAATGTCCATATAACAGGTTACCATACATTTTGATATTCAATTACTAATATATAAAAAATATTTAGGCATCACTGCATGACACATTACTCAAGTTATGTCTTGATAAACACGTGGTGATGAAAGCAAAATATAATAATAATTTGTCAGGTTGGCATCAGGGATATAAAATATTAGTAGTGCAAAATCAATGATACCTAGGTAGAGTGTTTCGGTTTGAGATGTATGGCAAGCAGATTTGCATCTACGGAGCCTAATTATTGATCACATAAATATTTATGCTAAAATGATTTTTTCTTGAACAATATGGTATTTTATTTAGTGCCAAAGCAAAATTAAAAATTGGAACTCTCCACATGTTTTATTATGGGGGGGGGGAATCAAATGCACATGCAAAAAGCATACAAAAAGAAATTTAAAAAAAAAAGGTGTTGGTGATTTTGAGGTCTGGATTTTAGATTATTTCATATACTAGATGCCTGGATCTTGGACATTGTACTGTATTAGCAAAATCCAGATTATTATTTTCAATACTTCATGACCAATGATCTGTGAACAGAGAAGACTGAATATTTCGATATCACTCCCAATTTATGGTGGGCTGAGAATTCAGAAACTTCAAAATATTTCTTGTCTTGAGGCATGACTTCGTTTGTCAGTTCTGAAGTAGTTTCAGGTTGCTTTATCAATTTTCTCTGTCTTAAAATACAGCCTAAATGCTACAGACCAGCGATTCTCAACTGGTGGTACATGAGAGAAAAACAGCGGTACGCAAAGAAAAAAAGTATTTTTAACTATTAAATACACCAACATCCTGTTTAAGTTTTTTCTCTAACACTCATAAATTTATGCAATCTAACCTTTGTTTAAGGTCAAAATTTCCTCCCAGACTTTACCGAAAAAAAAACCGTTATTATTTTCACAAATATTCTTTTAACTATAGACATAACAAAAATTGTCATTAATGATATTTTAATAAGGAGTTAAGTTCCCATAAAAAGATAATAGTATCTCATTAATTCTTTTAGAGGTGATCAATTTATTACCATGTCTGCACTTTATGTCGCCACAATTTCCAGGCTCACATTGCTCTATTTTAAATTACAATAATTCTTTTTTTACATCAGTTTGCTGCCTCTAACAGCAGGTATTTTGTCTTCTTGTTGTTTTGCATTCCTTACTTTTTTATGCGATTTGAGAATATCATCATTTGTTTTTGAAGAACTCATAATATATTGTGCATTTAAATATTTACAGAAAAATAATAAAAGAAACTTAGATTGTCAAAATGGAAAAATGCCTAGGACTGACTAAGTGGAAAACGGATGATTCACAGGTGATGGATTGAGGACAATCTACTAGCACTAAGAATATTTAAAAGGTCAGAAAAACTGTTTATAGTAAATATCATGAAAGTTATTCATCATTTGGGTTTACTTAGAATAGAGATGAAATGGACCCTCAACCTCATGTGCTGTTTGTGGTGAACCATAATCGAATCAAAGTATGAAACCAGTGTTTCTAAAAAGACATCTTGAATCTAAGGATGCCAATTTAAAGGATAAATTTGAAGAATATTTTAAGAGGAATTATCAGAGTTAAAAAATGATAAACAAGTAATGAAAGGTTTTGTGACTTCAAGTGAAAAAGCTTTGGAAGCTAGTTGCCTAAGAATTGCCAAGGCTAAGCAGGCTCACAGTATTGGAGAAAACCTTATATTGCCAGCAGCTAAAGATATCATTTTCACATTATTCAACAAAAAAGTGGCTAATGAACTTAATAATATTCCATTATCAAATGCTTCATATCAAAAGTAAGTTGACAAATTCATGTAATGGCAAATTCCATAAAAGGGAGCTTATTTCAAAAATAAAACACAGTGAGTGTTTCTTATTGCAATTGGATGAAAGTACTGATATAACGAACTTTGTTCAATTATTAGTTTACATACATTTCGAAGAAGATAAACAAATTGCCGAAGAGTATTTATTTTGGGAATCTCTTCATGATAGAGCAACTGCAAATAAAATTTTCAAAGTAATTGAGAATTTTATGTCTGTGAATGATATTCCTTGGAATAAGTGCATTGCACCGTATGCAGTGATGAAGTTTAGATTTTAACAGGAAAACATTTTGGTGTTATTTCTCCAATAAAGAAAGTCACACCTGAAAATAAGTTTACTCACTGCTCCATTCACAATGAAGCTTTAGTATACAAAATAATCCCCCAAAAAACCTGAAAATAATTTTGAATCAAGCTGTGGAAATTGTTAATTTCATCAAAAGCCAAGAATTTAAATTCAAGAATATTTACCATTTTATGCTAACAGATGGGCAGTGAACATGAAATTCTTTTGTTAAATTCCAAAATAAAGTGGTTATCTGGAGGTAAGTTTTAAATTGTCTTTTTGAACTTTGAACAGAAATTCAAATTTTCCTCTGTGATTCAAAATTTTAATTGCAAAAATATATATTTAGTAAATTATGGTTGGCATGTTTAGCATAATTAACTAATATTTTTGGAAGAATTAAATTTAGGATTACAAGGACAAGTGTTAATTTGTTTACCATTCGAAGTAAAATAAATGCACATGATAAAAACTCAAGCTAATAATCAAAGAATTAGATAATAATATTTTAAGCTTTTTACCACTTTTAGAAAGTTTTCTAGCGAAAAATAATTTGAAAATAAAAGAAGAATTAGCCTCTAAAATCATTGTTTTTCATTGATAAATAATTTCAACATGTATTTTCCCGATGATTATGAAAAAGAAAATTGAATTAGAAATCCTTTTTATTCAAATGTACCTGAAATTCTATCATGTGAAGAAAAAGAACAATTAATAGAAATTTCCTGTGATCGAACTCTAACTGAAGATTTAAAAAATAACACATTTGTTAACTTTTGGTTGACCCCCCTTCAAAAAAAAAAAAAAAAAAAAAAAAAAAAAGAGAATTCCAGGCCATTTCAAATAAAGCTATTAAAGTTTTATTGCCTTTTTGAACAACCCATTTGTGGGAACGAGGATTTTCTTCCATGTTATATTTTAAAAATAAATACAGAACAAAATTCAAAGTGGTAATTTATGGTTAAAACACAGTGAAATAAGACCAGACATAAGGAAATTGACCTCTCTTAAAGAGGCCCAAATTTTGCACTAAATTTTAGAATTAAAGTATTATGACAACTAAAAAGGTAACCAATTTTTAATTGAATATTTTTTTATGTGTGCATATTTAATACAAATAGCTAATAGGTTGTGCAAACGGAAAAAAATATACATTTTTTAATATTTCTATTGAAAAATTGAAAAATGATGATTACAAAATGTAGTGGTGGTACTAAAGTTTTTCAATTTTTATTTAGATGGTATGCATTCAACAGACAGTTGAGAACTGCTGCTGTAGACCATGTTATAGAAGATATGGATTATCTCATTAACAGTATAAATTTCTTCACAGAATACATGAACTTATGACAAATCCTTTGTGATAAAACAATGATTCATATAACTGGGATTTATTATCAACGCTTAGTTAAATGCATCAATGTAATTTCTTGCTGATCCCAACTAACATGAGAAAATGGAACATGGCATTTAAATGCATTATAAACAGCAGCTCTTAGATAGCTAATGAACTGCCCATCCCTGCTGCCTTTAATTTAATGGCAGTTTTTACATAATTAGACTGGAAAAATTAGAAAAACAATAATCCAGTAACTTGTTATAAAATGCAATTCACATTCAAATGTGAGTAAAAAGACCAATCAACAATAAAAATTCAGGTCACAAAAATACCATAAAATGCACAATTAAATATAATTGTGCATTTTATTATTTTTTATCTGACAGTTTTTTTTCCTTCTGTGCTCATTAATAAAACTGCTAACCAAAATTAACTAAAAGTAACGTGCTACATATTAAGAATAAGTTCAACAGTTTATAAACAAACTGTACTAGATATTTTAAAATGAATGAAAATGGAACTGCCAAAACCTACGAAAAAGCAGTATTCCACCAAGTAATTTACAAGATATTTAATAATAATTCAAACAAATTTTTCTTAGATGCAAGATATCATATCAAAACTGGAATAAACTTTTTTATCTACTAAAACTAAATACTTAACAGCTAAATAAAAGGCTGACTGCAACCCCCCGAAACTATGAAATTCCCAACTGGAGGGGGTGATCCTCCCTCTCAGTTGAGAAGCTCTGTTATAGAATCTATTAAGCATAAGTGCATTTAAAATACTGGTGAGTCAAAAATCCTCTCTGGTGGTAGAGGAGAAAGGGTGGGAGACCACTGGATCCATTTCCTGGGGGTGTTCTCTACCAAAATTGCAGTGAAGGTACACAATTAGTGTGGTGGAATTATACCTGTATAACTAATGGTAAAATTCTGATGTTTCACCCACTTCTACATATAACTACAGCTTCGGCATTTTAAGATATATAAGATCAAGCCTCTGTAGGCTCTTATGTAGTCTATTCAGAGTTAATATTATTATGATTAATAATACTATATCTATAAAGGTAAGAGAATTTTTGTTTGCAGAAATTTAAAATGAGATCATTTCCATGAAAATGACGACAGGATTTAATAATCTCCTAAAGAATATTCGGCATTCATTATTGTTCAGATGCTTTCAGAAATCATTTTGTGAAACAGCTGTAATATACAGAACTTGTAAACATTCCTTTTAGTCCTTTTATTGCAATGATCAGTGTATTTGTATGGCTGTCTTTTACCAATTCATCAGTTCCCCCCCTCCAAATACATTGTGAATTTACTACACAGGTTTAAATTCAACCCCATCTTCCACATTACAACAAGGATATTAAATTATTTTTATAAAAATAATGAACACAAAATGAATGAGAAAAGACACATGAAAAATGCAAAAGATATAATGCAATCCTAGCAGGGTTGCCACTCAAACAGGAGAATGAAATTCCCTGGCTTTTCCAGGTTTTTTCAGGTGTGTTTTAAGAAAATTCCAGTCTATCCACGTAATGCACTCTGGCTGTGCTAAGAGGTAAATTAATTATGGTACCCACTTGAAAACACAAAAATTTGCCAATTACATATGACTTATACATTATCCCCAAAGATTACTATTATAACTATAATAGGAGCTGTTTTCTACACTGAAGAATTGAGATCAGAATCTGCCCAATGTAGATAAAAAAAAAGTCTTCTCTTCCCCCCCTCCTGACATTTTGCAGCTAAACGAGAGAAAGAAATCTATATAATGATATTTTTAAATAAATTCAGGTATTTTATTTAACTGAATACATAAGCAAAAAATATGTGCATTGAATTTCGCGATGTTATGTCATCACACTGCTAGAATTAGTTTCATGATTATGCCAGAGAAAATTTCCTGAAATTTGAAAGTATTATTTACTAATAATAAATAAATTTAAGGGGAAGAAGCAACACTAAATGATATGAATAACATTAGAATAATTAAAAAACTGAATTACAATAATCAACGATAGTTTGGCGATTATAACTATATTAAATGGTTAGCCTAGATGACTGATTACTATTTTTTTATTTTACTGCAAAATAACAAATAAGGCATTTCTTAAAAAGAAAAAAAAAGTATTTAATAGATTTTGCGGTAAAATCCTAGCATACGCACGATTTTGAAAATTGCCACCAACACCAAAATGGCCTGTTTACTGCTCATCATAATGCCGCCAAATCCCGTGTGTACCGTACACGGAGGATATTCTAACCTCCATGGTACCGCTATACTAGGATTAAACCGATTTTGTTTGATACAAGAATATGTATTTCCTATTTATTCAACACGCACTGCACATGCACATGCGAGTCTTTTGATTCTCTAGGTTACTGGGAGCCAAAGTTGCTTGAAACTTGCTTTGCCTTTCTAAAAACAATCTGTTTGGAGCTGCAAGAATTGGCTCTATGCCAGCTGCCGGAGTGAAGCTAACGCGTGCCAAAAAAGCAATCGCTTCCAATGCTGACGCAAAACTCGCTTTTTTGGGGGATCGCTGTTTGAAATTCCCTGACTTTTCCAGATTTAGACTAAAACATTTGAATTCCCTGAATTTTTTGTCAATTTTCAAATTCCCTGACTTTTTCCGGTTTTTCAGGTAGCGTGGCAACCCTGTCCTAGACACTGAATATATAATGTAATCAACACTAAATATTTTGGCAAACCTACAAGAGGCAGCAAAAATACATCCAGTGTGCTATACAGCAGTTTCCTGCCCATTTTCACAAGATATATCATCCCATACCTTTTTTAAGTAGACAAAATTTGAATCATACACATCAGAAAAAGAAACATGATACTTACTGAAAAATCCATAGAATGCAGAGAATAAAAAAAACAAAACACAGATTACAAATGCAATGTAATTAAAAGTGTTCTGTATAAAAAATTGTAAGAGAAATGATATTTAAAAAAATTACTAAAATTATAATTCTTAATCATTCCCCAAATAAGTGCCACAATGCATTTTAACAATACTGCAACATGCAGAAAAGAAATAGAATTATGATATTATGCAAATGAGGCAGGCAAGCAGTAGAACATGATAAATTCACAAAATAAGATAACTAAAGTCTTTTGATGAGTTCTATTAATTAGAGTTACATCTTGCAAGAAAATCTGCAATCTTTTTTATCTGACGAACAAAATGTTTGCCTAGCTATGATGGTTAGATTATTTGTATTTAGCATAAATAAAAAGACAAATGTGTACATTGTTTCTGGTCAGCAGTAGTCTATATCTTAACAAAAGTTTGAAGAATGGAAATATTTCAAAAATGGAAAAATCACAAACCACTGACAAAATCACAGCTCATTGTATCTCAAGGTAAGTACATTTTATTCTGCAAAGTATGAGCCAACAAGGTGTGCAGTTACAGAACAATATAAGTATAATCTTAACAAATTATTGTCCAGACCAGAAGTTATAGGGTTTATATTCTTACATGATGAAAAAATATTATACAAGATTAAGAAAAATTTTAATTTGTTAATAAAATTATACCTTAAACGAATAACACTTTTTATTTATTATTTTTTTCAGATAATAGTTATAAGAATATCATTTAATTAAAGTACTTGAATACGACCTCTGCAAAATGATGGTTCTGTTATGCCCACATCCTTCTATAAAGCAATGGAAACTGATCACATATTGTCAAGGATTCTAATAACATCAGCTGTGATGTGTTTCTTATATTCCAATATTAACTCAATGTGTCAGAAAATACCTGCTTGAGGTAACTTCTATAAGAACCCTCCCCCCCCCAAAAAAATGCCTACCTACATATTCTGGTTGCACTTATTCAAATCGGATGGAACTATAAATTGTCCATATTCATGTTCAGTACCTGTTATTCCCATCATCAATGACATTCTTGACAAGTTTCTTGTTGTCATTTTCGACAAGTTATGATGAGTAACAGACAGCCTTCTTCCAGTACTACATGGAAGCACGTTCATCGACAATGGGGACATAATTTGATAAAGCTTCTACTCAAAAACTCACCGATAAATGGTGTTCAAGCAACTATTATTTAACACAGAAAATAAGAAATAAAAAGGCATACATTCATGCTACAATTCTGCCATATCCTATATGACTGAATGTAAGAATCTTTCATTGGGAAGATATGAAGAATACTGTGGCTTGAACAATTTAACTTAAGACTTCTTAACGCAGTCAAATTGATGTTTTTTTTTATATATATTTACATGGAAAAACAAATCACATGGTAATATTCAGGTGATAAAGACAATTCTAAAAGAACATTACTAGATTTTGAGTGGCTATTGTATCAGCTCTAAAGCTTCTTATTTAACCACTTAGCTTTCACACCTGGCTAACATACGTTTGATCATTCCAAACTGATTTTATTGCACTCATACATTTTAAGACTCTTCATAAATGAATAAGCAAATATTACGCTATTGATTTTTGCCATGCCCATGAGTATTTTAAAAATAGAAACAATCAATGGATAACATACCAAGTCCTGAAAATTTGATTTTATGTTAATAATTACCTGATCTATAGCCTTGTATAAGACAAAATATGTGCATTGTGCAGCTTTTTCACTTTCTCTTCATTGCTTATTTTTGTAAAACAAGCAGTATCTTTACTGAAAAAAACATTAGCAATGATGAATTTTATTACAATTATCTTGTATTTTTTCTGATGCCCATTTCTTTTACAGGATTGCAATACTGGATTGTGCATACTAGCTTCAAGATTTATTATGCATAGTAAAAATATTGAATCTCAAAAATGTAATTGAGCCATTATGCAATTTTATGTGAATAAATTTACCATCCATTAAATAGTAACATAAATTAGTTACTCATGCACAGAATTTTACACAGAATTAAACAAGTTAAAGCTTTTCTCATAAGCTTATGCGTGTGAAGGAAACCACAAATAAGGGAAAAAAAAGTCCGAGTTTTAGGTAATTGTTTTGAGGGGGGAAGCTAAGGAGGAATATCAAATTTCACAAACATACACTAAAAAATGCTGATGATGACACTGATTGACTCAGAATTTTGTGACTAGTAAAATTAATTATATTAAGCATACTGATTATTGTGTTAGTTTCATAGAAACATTTAATGTTTTGAAAATTTTCATTAGAGGAGAATATATTGCAAATAAAAGATGTTGAAAGATCAGCTTCATTTTTCATCCAAGTGAAGTAGATAAAGATAAAAATGGTAACTCAACTTAAACAATTGCTAACTTTTCAACAAAATATTGTCAGAATTAAAATGCTGTTGTTTATGTCAAAAAACAATCAACTAAACATAACTCAACATACTGTTCAAGAAGCCCCATCATAGTTCAGTTCTAACAACTTCTAATGTGCTCTTCAAAGAAAAAGATGTTCTTAGTTCAAGAAAGATGAAAATACATGACCTGAACTTAAAATAAATTCAACATCTTAAATGACTATACTATCAATTTAAAACTAATGGAGGAGTTCAAACAAAGTTTTCATGACAAATACTATAACTAAAAACTGTGATTAAAAGATCACCAAAGATTAATTCTCACTAAATGCTTTTGCCAAAAATAATAACAACAACAAAAAATTCAGATTTTATATTATGCCCAAACAAGTGAGTTTCCCTCCCCCCATTTACAGACACATACATGTTTCAAGAACATTTGGGCTAATGCCACATTGGGCTAAAAATATTTAAAAACAACATATCTTTAGCATTCCTGATAGGAAGTCTTGTGCACTGGAGATACAAATATTTTATTACCTATACTGTTACCACTGCTCGCTTTGCAAATGTTGAGTTTTTTAATAAAAAATTTGTTAAAATTTTACAAAATATGAAATAGATAATAAAACAAATTCCAAATTCAGGCTGCCAGGTGTCCATGTTCAGGTGAAAGACTAAGTTATTCCAAATTTCATGACTATACGTACTGTTGTTTTTTTCACAATGTGAAAACATACATACATTCATGCAGATTCTTTTTTTTTATTTAGTTTCTTTAAATATAATAGAGGGTGATAATATTCGGTGGCAGCAATCTGAAGAGTGATACAGCCGTTTATAGTAATCCAACACAAAATGCTGTTTCAAGACTTATGTTAGCCCTTATGGGCTAACAGCCCAAATGGGCTGTTATTAGCTATTTTTAGCCCAAAAGGGCTAACACCCATTTGGGCTAAAAATATTCAGATCACTTTCTTGCAAAAGTATAACAGATTACCTCCAGGTGTATCTTTTGGAAAAGTAGGGATCAACTTAAACTAAGGCTCATGATTAAAAAAACATTGACTACAGAATATCACATAACATAACATTTAATACTTTTGAAGTCATGCAAAATGTTTGTTACTTGTTATTTACAAGGAATATATAT
>KK120923.1:45044-80943 GCA_000611955.2 Stegodyphus mimosarum | reverse complement strand
AATTTAAATGTAACCCATTTTACAAAGTGTTTTTGGAATTAAGATAGGTAACTTTAGGAGTTTTTAATGACTTTTTATAGGAATTAGAATTCCCCCCCTTTTTTTGCTTTAAACATTCAGTAATATAATAGCTTAATTTTATTGTAATAATTAACATTTGAAAATATGTACATGTACACTGCAATATTAAACACAAAAATTCTTTATCCACAACAATGACTATCAACACATTCAAAAATAAAATGGCAGGGGAAACTGTTACATGAAAATTGTATTTTTAAAGGCAGACATGATTGTTCAAAATTATAAAACACATTTACCGTGTTCAATTCATGTGTTTCATACCAATTCAAGTTTTGATTCTCTCCTTTTCCACCTAAAAGTTTTCAAACCTATGAATTTGAAATGCTATAATCTGAGCTACGAAAATGTGCTTTTAACATGAATCTTCTGAAATATGGTAAACACATTCTGTACAAGATACATTAACTTTAAAACAGTTTTTGATAGAAATTTCTTTTCTTGTACAAATAGGAAGAAAATTTAAAATACTATTATGTAACGTTTGTATTATAAAATACTATTTTGTAATTTAAAATACTATTTTCCACACTTTTATTCATGCATTTTGCTTTTCTTTAATTACAAAATTGTGCTTTTAATTTTGCAGATTTTTCAATTATGAATATTTGTGGTTAATTAGAAAACATATTCACTTACAAATTTACATTAAGAGGAAAAGCACAAGTGAATAAATGTTAGTAGTTTTTGAAATACCTCCAAAGATAATTCTGTAAATTAATAATAAAAAAAATTACTCTGAAGAAAAAGAATTACATCATATTCTGTATTTACATGGTAGATATGTTCCACAAAATACCGTGCAAAACACCCCCCCCCAAAAGTGTAAAAAATGTAAACTGATATAAAGAACAATAGCGAATAGGTTGTCTTTTCAATAAAGAATTTTAAAAAAGCAAATGTTTGGGAACAAAAATTTTTGGCACAGCTTATTATCTGAAGTGAGAAATATCGTCTGCTGCTTTTAAATTTAGTCCCTTTTCAAAATACTGCAAATAAACAAGCTTTGGAAAAAAAAAAAGCGTTTTGAAGAATATGTTTTTTTGTTTTCTGAAGAAAAATATTTCTATTCCAGAATTAAAAAATATTGCAAAATGCATGGTATTAAAATTTCTATGTGTAGAATAAGCAAAGTTATTGAGTGGAAAGGAAAATATTGTCGATCATTACTTTTACATGGAAATAAGTCTTCAAACAAATATTTGAAAAAGATACGTATTGTTTCTAAAGTTAAATCATTGGTAACGAGAAAAATACGCCAATGGAGACATCAAAGTTTTTAAATATATCTGTAGCAATAACAAATCAAATAATAAAATAAGATTTACAACTTAAAAATACATATATATATGTACCAGCTTTTGCGAAAGCATGTGCTCAATACAAAACAATTTGTAGAATACAGGATGAAAACTATTTAACAGGAAGTAAATGGAAATACATTGTAATCCTCGATGAAGCATAGGTTTGCCTAAATGAATAAAAAAAAAAAAAAAAAAAAAAAAAGGTGTGGGGGGGTATTTATTATCGAAAATGTAGAGGAAAAACTGTACAAACAGCAATACATAAATACTGTAGATACATACTGTAAACAGAATTGCTTAATCTACATATTAAATATGGTAAATTATTCTTTCTTTTTAGCGCATTAATTATCATATAGATTTTAAATAAACTTATCATATAAAAACTTTTTTTTAACTGCATTTTATTTTAATGTTATGCATTGCATGTCTTAAGAAACTGGAAAAACTATCCCGTGCTTGCAGAAAATTAATGCTGCTTATTTTACACAGACAGACTCTCCACAACACCCCCTGTTTCCTGCTTATAAAATGTTTAATAATGCTGCCATCTATAGGAATTCTTTTTTGCATATTATCTTCTATGCATATTGTCACAGCCTTTTTCATTTTTTCTATAGTAACATCTCTTGTCTATGATTTTGCGTTAACTTTTATTCCAGAAGGCATCAGCTCTTGTATAGCAACTTAATTTTTTTAATGGTGACTGTGACTTAATTCGAGTAAAACTCCCTAGCCACAGATGTTGAACCATGCCCGTTTTTAAAACAATCTAAAATGTTTATCTTAATCTCCAATGAAACTGGCTTCCTTTTATTTTTCATAATTCTGCCATTGCCCAACATTTTAGAATTAATTTAAATTGTGGAATATCAAGAAAACATGTCACACACACAGACAATGCTAGCCATCAACAATTTCCAATGAAATCCACACATGTGACTAAACTGTACTGTGCAGTTTCTAGCAATTTTCATTCCCCCACATACTCATATGCACATGCCAAGTAGTACGTATATGCAGCACATGTAGAAAATTCCAAAAATGAAACATGTTGCTCTTTTATGCATTGTTAAAATAATGTTCAGCACTTTTTAATGCATTATCTCATTTTAAAATCAAGGTGCAAAAAAGCCACGTAAAGAAAATCCAATTTATTAGGATCATGCAAGCCAAACTTACCTAATATGAGTGGAACTTATTTCATTTGGAATCCATTCAGTTACAATATGGATGTTATTCTGAATGGAAAAAAAGATTAATAAAAATTAATTAGAATTAAACTGCATGTTAATGTGCAATAAAAATAATTCCAAATACTTGTTTTGCACTAATTTATAAATTTATGTTTTAATATAGAAACTGTTTTTTAATATTTTTAACCCTTACCCTGTCGAGTTATTTTCTGCAAATACCTTTAAAATTGTCACTAACTTTTGACCCAACTCCCCCTAAAATGTCGCGAAAATAACACTGAACTTTCGATAAATGCTAGCAACTTCTTTTGTTAGTTGTCTTCCCTCCCAGAATTTTGGATCAAAGATTCCGCCTAATTGAGATAGAGTGCTCCATAAACATTAGTAGCTGCGAGCTGTCAAGAACATTGCAAAAAAATAGCTTTTCTCTGGCTGACCGTGGGAGTGCCGTAGGGTAAATGTAAAGCAAGTTTCAGCTCATCAGCATTTCATGAATAGATTTCAGAACTACAAAACTTAAAAGTTTTCATTTATACAGGTATCTTATTTTCAAACATATTGCTTTTAAAATCTTAAAAGCAGTAGAATATTTATTAGTTAAACTATTGCATACGCAATAAATCTGAAATAACAAAATTCAGTTTTTAGCTTTATTCTGGATTGAGAATTCACACCTAGATTTGAACTGCGTTAGTATTTTTCAATATAAAGATCTGAAAACTTTAAATCTGCTAATTTCATATGAAATTTAGACAATTATTAGCCCAAAAGGGCTATTAGTTTTGCTTTGGCATTTTGCGTTCACTATAAAAAAATTTTAGTATTACTTAATAATATAAAAAAAATTCACGATACAAATTTTTAGTATAACTGACTTTATAGTATATTTTAAAAAATAATACTATGAAAGTCTGAATCACTTTTCAAATCGCTGCCACCAAATATAAGAGTCCTGCGTTATATTTAGAGAAACTAAATAATGAAGAATCTGTATGAAAGTATGTTTCTCGCATTCTGAAAAAACAACAGTACCTAAAGACATCAAATTTTTAATAACGTAGCCCTTCACTCGAATATGGGCATCTGGAAGCCCAAATTTGGAATTTGTTTTATTATCTGTTTGATATTTTGTAAAACATTAATGAATTTTTGATTAACAATCTCAACGGTTTCAAAGCAAGCAACGGCAACGCTGTACGAAAAAAAATTATCTCCAGCGCGAGACTGTGTATCGGAAATTCTAAAGATATGGTCTTTTTAAGTTTTTTGTGATATTGCTGTTGAATTGAGTTTTATGGTTTAAGTGCGAAGAACATCATATTTAATAAATAAAGGCAACACATAAAACGTTAAGAAAACGTTGCCTTGGGCGTAATATAAAATCTGAAAGCCTTCAGATTTATTATTATTTCGCTTCTCTAAAAAGTTCTTAAACTTGTTATTGATTGCTCATTACAATAGTACAGATTCGCATAGGTTTTCTTTTCAGTTTTTAGAACAACAATTTCACATATCTTTCAATTTCATTTTACAACATCCGTTTAGTAGACGTTTCGTCTGCTGTATCCTTTAGGTTTCGTCATGTCATGGCCTCAGCAAAAAATTACATTCTAAACCTGGGAAATGAATTCTTGGCTTCATTTCTCAGGCAAAACGTTAAACAAATCATCAAAGGAATAAATAATATCCAATATGCAAAAAAAAAATTGTAAGTTTTCAGTAGAAAAAGGACAGTGCCGTTAATGCTTAAATAATTCTTAAATGCTTAACACTCAAAGCCAAATGAAAGACAGTTCGGCATGAGACGTTCATAAATTCTTGCCTCCACTAAATTAGTTCTAATATTTAAATTAATTGTAGCAGAAGTAATAAATGTGTCGAGAGTTCTTTCATTGATCTACGTCTTTCACAGCCACTCAAATTAAAATTCTTCCCTTTAATAAAAAAATCGTTTTAAGGGAATTTCTTGGTGATTAAAGAATAAAAAATTGTTAATTATATCCGTAAAGCTCTCCAAAATATTATGTCCATTATTCATAAAACTGATATCATTTAAATGTGGTTCAGCAATGAGATCTTTATTAGATTTAATTTGTAAAACAAATATTTTCCAATTTTAAATGGCCAAAAGCATTGAGACGAATCATCTCATAGTAATTTATTTACGTAATGCTTTGAAAAAAGTATATTCACTGTCAAAAATCCATAATTTGTACATTTCTTTCATGCAGTATTTTAAATAGAATGAGAGTAAAAATATTTATCGCCTACCGGAATGAGTACTTGAACTAATAAATTTAGTTCTGTAGTATAAAAATTGTCCTTTATCATATGAGTGATTTTTTGTGTATAAATTTAGAGCATATTATGATTCTATTAAATATAGCACATGCGTATATCTCACATTAATGAAGGAAATAATTTAGTGTATTTCAAACTAATTAACAACAGCAGACAAGGATAAAAGAAGAGCGAACGAGATTTGTCGCAGTTCTTACTATGGATCTACACCAGGGACGAAGGGAATAATTATTAAAAATCAAACATTCACGACAATTGTGGCCGAGGAAGTGAATACTATACACCTCATATCGCTAACAAGACTTTGAAAAAACAAACGAAAAAATAAAGTATTTATAGTTTGAAAACATCAGATTGTTGCCCGATGTTTCAAATCAAAGTTTACCACTGAAATTTAAAAAATAATACTAATAAAATTTAAGCTTTTATGTCCTATTTCTTTTAAGCAATAGCGCAGCCTACTCTTACCAATTCATAAAACTAAATATACCCTGTTTACTCATAAAACCAAATAAAATTAAAACTTAAATCAAAAAGTATTCCAATTTTGTGAAATCCAGCGATTGTTTCTGTACTTCGTTATGGTAAAACTGTTTTAAGGAGAAAAACATCAAATTAGTTAAAAAGGATTTCCCTATAGATTCTTTGGTTTCAATTGCGTAGGCATGGTGTGAGGAAAGTAGGAGAAACAGAACTAGAAATATTGTACAATCAAGCAATGCACTAAAATACTTTCGCATTGAAAAAAAAAAAAAAATCTGCCTTTTCCCCCTTCCCTTCGTCTTTCAAAGGAGTCTTCCCAGGAAACGAATCCATGATGTTAACAAAAGGTAAGACACCCCAGAAGCCATTTTAATATTTTAGAACCATTAGAGTGGCCCAAAACGGGGTGGAAATACCTGGTATGTGTTCGTATACTGTAAAGGCACTTTCTTGAAGCACTTAAGATGCCAATCTATTCCAGGTAAAAGGAAAGCGGGAAATTATGGTACAGCTTAGGACTGCTTATAAAATTCAGTCGTGATTATCAATTAAGCAAGAAAAAAATTTTATTCTCTAGTAGTAATAATAATAAGTGCAAACATTTTTTCATTTCAATAACTATTTTCTGATATTTAAACGTACATTTGTACGATAATAAATATAAAAAAGGAACATGTCAATAAATTTATTCTATAACCCGACATATTTTTCTCACAACAAGCTTCATTTTTACTTTAACATATAATCTCGCAAATTTAAAGTATAAAAAGTAAGAATTTGATGAAAGAGAACAAACTATGAACATACAAATGTCACCTAGTAGGTAAATTAAATGGTATTGTTCTGTTATCGGGATGGGATTCAGAAATGTACGTATGTGAGTATCTGTGTGTATGTATACACACACATACATTCGTACGTACATATATGCATATATACAAAAACACATCGATACTTACATGCATACATACTAATATTTCTGAATCCGGTCCTGACTTTTTTTCCTCGCACAAAGAACCGTATACCAATTAAATATCTATTACTTCAAGCAGTGACAACACCTATCTTTTATAAATTACAACGAAGCTTTTAAGTTATGACCTATATATAATTTTAATTTATACTGTCATTGTCAAAAAAGTTAAATGAAGATTTATATTGTAAGAAGTACTTTTATTACCTTTAAATCGCTCCATTGGTTAATCAATAGTAAATTGATTAAATTTCAAAAAATAATTAAAGAGCTGATGCTTTTACTCAATGACAATGCTCTAAGAAGCTCTCTTCCTGCGTGTGCATGGAAGATAAATGAAAGATCTTACATTTCACAGAGTAGCAACTCTCATCAGCTTATACAGGATTTTGATCGTTAAGTTAAAAAAATGCATCTCCTTTGAAGTACTATAATAATAACAAACGTGAACAAATAATTTGCAAGCAAAATATATGCCAGCTAAATTCTTGGTTTTAACGGATTGCGGCAAAGAAGGTGAGAGATATTTGCCTGAAGAAAGAGATGATTTTATGAAGGATTTCAAGGATTTAAACTAGTTCATGCTGTACACGAGAAAAAACAGTGAAAATTCCATGCAGTCAGTCTCGAAATTCGATCTGGACTAAAGTGCTAGTGCCCAGTGGTTGTATTCATTCATTCACAGATGAGTTGCTTTGGGAATTGTACTACTTTCCTTTATTTCTGGAAAATTAATTTTAGAATCGTCACTTTACTTGCATTTTTTATTCTTAATCGTGCATTCTGCGTAAATACTTGCTTATATGTATTTGCTGTTAGGTAAAGTTTTTCATTATTAATTCAGTTATGTTTAGCCCACTGTGAAAATTTTCAGACGTCATTCAACATTCATCTATATGCTGACTATAAATTAATTACTTCTTCGTCCATTGAAAAATGGTCCGTCTTTCCCAAATAACTGAGAAAACAGGGATTACTTTATACACTATTCAATGTCTTTTATCCCGCTAATACGAGAAACCTCTTTCTTAGTAAAATATATATAAAAAAACTGTCCATGAATATGGAAGATTACTCGGATGGTTTGGGTTTGATTTTCCTCTTAATGAAAGTGGTTAAGTACACACATCAACTAGAATCCTTCTCATAGCTTTGTTTTAATTATTTCGACGTATACAAGACTACCTTCCAAGTGTAAGTACGTACAGTCATTCGGATTTTTGAGACAGGAAACGTGAAAAAGAAACAATACTCTTGCTGGGACTCGAAACTGAACTTCTCGAATACGTGCAGAGTGTGCTACCGTGATACCACGAAGGCATGCACTCAAGCCTGGACCTCTCGAAAATGCGCCGAGTGTGCTACCCTGACACCACAAAGGTGTGCAGAAAGGAGGAAGACAATACCTTTATAAGTATGCCTTCGCGAAGGATTTCGTAAAGGAAACTGACTCGTATCCACGTTACACTTGAGCAAAAACCATAAACTTGCCTCTTCTCTGGAATTAGAACCCATCTCAAACTACCAGTGTTCAGCGACTTAGCCACTCAACCGCTGGTGGCGTTTATTAGCATTTGTATCAAAAGACTTTGTAAAATAATTGCGCAGATACAGTTATTGGATAATAAAGAATTAATATATTAATTAAGTTCTCAATATAAAGAAAAACTTTCATTCAATTTATCGCTATCAGTACTAACATTTGGAGAGGAAATAATTTTTTTTCTGATAATAAAACATCTTTTCAACTGTAATATTTTGGGTGCAAAATATCTAACACTTCCACGCACTTATTTTTTCAAATCTCTTATATTCCATTAAATATAAGAATAAAAGACTTATAGATTTCTTTCTAAAAGAGTTCCAAGACACGGCGGAGAATTTCACACAATGCAGATTTTTAAATTTCGGTTGCATTCCAGATTTTAATAAATTATTTAAACAAAGCTATTGATCTTTATGAATTTTTTTGGCATATTCATTTACTCGATTTAATATAATTTCTTGAGTTGAATATTTTAATTTCTACCTCGAAGAATTTTTTACATGTAAGTTCGGGTTTACAGTAAAACAGTCAGTCACAATTACAAATTCCAAAACTCAGGCATGCTAAAAAAACAGTGTTATCTTTTCATAAAGTAGAAAGAAAATACCATTAAAAACTCAACTTGAAATACGAAGGCAAACAAAAAGTTAATTTTGGCATTATATATCTTTTTCTTGTTATTGAGAAATCAGAAAGTGTAACCAACTTTTAATACAAACATCAAATAGTCAATTATATATTATACGATTTATTAAAAATGCATTTTTCATTACATTTCTGAATTTTTCCTATATTTACTAAAGATTTTGGGATGTAATCAGCAACTGAGGATTGGGCTTTCATTACTACAATGTACCAGAAGGCACACAGTTGTAAAACGATTTGTCATCATTCAAAAACCTTGCAGAATAATATACACTTGCTGTCTGACAAAAAGCCTTTACTCAGAGGGCTCTTCCGTAAAGTGCGCTATTCAAACAGATTTCGCACCCTATTAAGAGCTTTGTGCAAATGACAGCTGCCTGCGGAATCGCAGGGGGAAAGAAGACCTCGCGTAGCGTCTCAACATGTCTTAAGCATTTATCGGGAAACCTTGCCTCTGTATACACGTCTTAATCATTTTTCGAGAAATTTCAGTTCCGTGTATACGTGTCTTAAGCAATTTTACAGCGATCTCTGAAAACGTTTAAAGACATCTTAAGCAGTTAAAGGGTTAAAGAATACTTAAAATAAAAATTTGGCTAGACTTTGATACACAGTCATTCAGCTGCATCAATTAGCTAAATTTTCTCAAAGGTCGACTTGACTTGATTTTAATTTCATATATATTTTGTATTTCTTTTAAGTCATAGCAAATATTTTAATTTATATTCACTCGTGATGAAATTTTTAATTTTTGGTCTGAAAGCTGCAGTAATGGCCAGTTCATTCAGTTCTTTATGCATGGCTTCATTAACAACATAAACAAGTATATCTAAATTAGCTCAAGAGGCACATTCATTATTCCATAATTACACATTTCTTCCATTCATGGAAAAAAAAAGCAGCAGTTTTACATGTAAGCTAAAATTCCAACTTTAATTTGCAACAGTTTCTTTAATCAGAAGATTTTCCACTTCTACAGTCACTTATGATAAAAATTTCTTAAGTGCATTATTTCAAAATTAATCCCTCATATGATTCTTATATAATACTATACTGTTGCTTGTACTTACATAATGGCAAAAGTGAAAGTAAAATATTTTGTTCAATTATAATTATATCAGAACTTTAAACCAATAACAACAAAAGTATCACTTTGTTGACAAAGTGAGATTTTACTGCATTCCTTTGCTGAGAAATAATAATTTACAATTATTAATCAAATGCGCACAGTACAATTTTCACTCTCCCATGCTGCCTGGCTAACTTGTAATCTGCTGCCTCTTTTCACCACCATAGTAATACTGTAAGTGCATGAAACAAATACCTGTAACTATGGTATAGACCAGGGCTTCTTAAACTATGGGTCGCGACCCCATTTGGGGTCATGTAGCAAAATTCTGGGGTCGCGAGAGATTTTAATGTCGAATATTTATATATAATATATATATACCATTTTATAACATCACTAGAGTTGGCGGAATACAGTGGACTTGCAGCGTCTAGACATGCGCATTTGTTGAAGTTTTTGAGCTATCTCCAACGACAGCAGTAAACGATCGATGATTGCTATTATTATACTGTGGCTATACATTGTTAGTGCGTTTGGTAGGTATCATACATGTTGAATAAACTGCGCGCCGCTGACTTCCCACAATGGAGGAATGCGCGCGCGTACACACGTGCAACCTGCAGCTAAACAATGATTCAATACACGCGCTGGCAAATACGTATTAACCAAACCGGTCTGTGGGGCTCTTATAAAAAAGCGCGCATAAATACTTGTAAAACCCGTTGAAAAATTTGTGAATTTTATATATTTAATATAATTTTATATATTTAATATGTTATTTTTATATATTTATTGTATTTTAGGATCAAAATAATTTTTGGCCATGGATAAATGGCTGAACTTAAATAAGAATGGTAATGACGCAGATGATAATGCTACAAACTCTTCTCAGGCAGGACAAAGTATTGGAAAACAGGCATCTAATGTGCGAAAAAGAAAATATGATGAGTCTTTTCTTCAATTTGGCTTTACATTTCAAAATTGTGAGGGTAATGAACAACCTCTTTGTTTGATCTGCAATGAATTATTGGCTTCGGAGAGTATGAAACCATCAAAATTAAAAAGACATCTTGAATCAAAGCATGTTTCGTATGTCAATAAACCAAAAGAATATTTTGAAAGACTGTATAAATCCTTAAATAAAGAAAAGAAAATCTTTGAAAAACTTATAACTGTTAATGAAAAATATTTACTAGCGTCATATGAAGTTTCATACTGTATTGCTAAAAATAAAAAGCCGTTCACCATTGGAGAAGATCTTGTGTTACCTGCTGCTATTAAAATGGTAGAAATACTACATGGAAGAAAATATGGCGATGATATTCGAAAAATTCCTTTGTCGAACAACACTGTCTCGAATAGAATTTCTGATATTAACAAGGATCAATTAATACAACTTATTACAAGAATTAAAGAAAGCCCAAAATTTTCAATTCAGTTGGACGAAACAACTGATTTTACTAAATCGGCTCAGTTGTTAGTATATGTCATGTACGTTTATAAAGAAAGCGTGGAGGAAGAATTGTTATTTTGTTGTCCTATGGAAGACCATACTACAGGGAAAGACATATATTGTAAAGTTGACGAATTTTTAAAAGCAGAAGGTTAGAAAAATTGCTGTGGAATATGCACAGATGGTGCAAGAGCGATGACGGGCAAAAATATTGGTTTTAAATCATTTTTTCAAGCTGCTCATTATGATCATATAACTTTTACTCACTGCCTTATTCACCGAGAGGCTCTTGCAGCAAAAAAATTAGCACCAGAATTGAACGATGTGCTTCAGGATGCTGTTAAGATCATAAATTTTATTAAGAGCCACGCCCTTAACAGCCGCTTATTTTCAAATCTCTGTAAGGATACGGATTCCAACTACACAACTTTGTTATTACATGTAGAAGTAAGATGGTTGTCAAGAGGTCAAAGTTTAAGAAGATTATTGTTATTAAAGGACGAGATCGAAATATTTTTAACCGAACGAAAATGTGAACTTGCTGCTTTTTTTCAAAATGACTTATGGCTATCCAAGCTGTGTTATTTGTCAGATATTTTTGCGAAGTTAAACGATCTCAACTTGTCTCTTCAAGGAAAATATTGCGATATATTTACTTCAAATGATAAAATTGAAAGTTTTATTAAAAAGATCAACATTTGGAAAAGTAGGGTCGAAAAAAATTCGTTCGAAATGTTTTCCAGTGTCGACAATTTTGTAATCGAGAAAATTCATTGTAAAACTTTTATTGCAAAAATTATTGTAGATCACTTAAAAGCGCTAGAAATACAGTTCCGGACATATTTTAAATTAAATATTGATTTCCAAAAAATAGTTTGGATTCAAAAGCCGTTTTGGATTGGCTTAAGTGAGATTGATCACCTGCCACTTAAAGCTCAAGAGGAATTTGCTGAGCTTTCGAGTGACTCAAACTTAAAACTACAATTTCAAAAAAAGCCCTTGACTGAATTCTGGATCGGAACTAGAACTGAATTTCCCACAATCGCTGATATGGCGTTAAATGTACTTCTGCCATTCAACACCACATATTTATGTGAAGTTACTTTCTCAGCTTTAACACATATTAAATCCCAATATCGTTCAGCGTTAAAAAATGTTGAAGAGGTCTTACGTCCAGCAGTTTCAAACATTCCACCAAGATTTGATTTGTTATGCAATAAAAAACAGGCACATCCATCTCATTAAATTTTTTACTTATACTTTAATTTAATACTTACCACGCAACTACTTGAATATATTCGAGAGAATTAAGACGGTCAGAATCCACTTTTATTTTTGAAACTATAATAAATACAATTTTATAATTTTTTGTGCAATTTTTAATTTTAGATTTTTGTATGTTTCAAAACGAATTCTAAACTTATATATTTTCATATGTATATGTATATTGTTACCTAATAAATAAATCATCAAAAAATATTAATTTATTTTTCTTTTATATTTGTATGGGGTCGTCAAGAAACTCGCAATCATAAATGGGGTCGTGAATGACAAAAATTTAAGAAGCCCTGGTATAGACAGATGCCATTTTGCACCAATTTCGATACATGTATTTATACTAATAATGCTTTGACAGAAACAGAAAAAAATTTCAACAGGCTACAAATACATTTTCTTTGTAAAACATTCAACTATCATCTTCATTACCTATGTTGGATCAAAATTTCATCACTACATATATTTTAATTAATCTTGAATTGATTGAACAAGATTGTTATTACATAACAGTTAGTGATGAAATGGATTTTGGTAAAAAATAAGAGCATAAGAAAACTGTTCCAAAATTTTTATTAAACACAGTAGTAAAAAAAAAAAAACTGAGTAAATTATTAGTAATAAAAAAATTGCTCATGTGAAATGGAAGTAATTTAAAAATAAAACTAAAAGTTTATGCAATCTAAACTAATGATTATTAAAAGCGGTTAAGTCTCTCTGTTCTCCCACCCTCTGGTAGAGAACTACCTGAATTTTCAAAAATTAACAGGTAGAACAATTATTACAAAAAAAAAATTTTGTGTGTTAAAAAAGAAATGCAAACGGATATTTGTTATGAAACATATATTAAAATTTTTAATCATTTGAAACCATAAAAAGACTTGAAAGAGCTTACCTGAAATCTGGCCAATAAATCTGACTCGTAAACAAATTGTTGTGGATTAGTACCATTTCTTGATATAACAATTAATCCATGCTTCCCAACAATGCTTTGAATCTATGTATTTAAAAAAGAGGGAGGAGGAGTTTAATAATGAATGCTAGAATACCAAACACATCATTCTAAATAAGATAAACTTTTTATTTAATGATTCTTTCATTAAGTATGTATTGTGCAAAAACAATTAAAGTAATGGCATGTAGCATAGTTATGACTTTCCTTAATTAATAAAAATATTTACTTTAATAAGAAATAACAGGACATACAATATCAAAATTTGACTTACGTCCGATTCATCCCAAAGACCTGGTACACCAAAAGATTCAAGAAAGTCTGCACCACACAACAGCATAACATGAACAGGCAAACTTGAATCCCAATGTTGTTCTTGAGAATTATTATTTACGACTAGGTAAAAGTAAAAAAAATCTTTTTAAGAAACACAATTCTACAATTGTTTTCCATTGTAGAAACTAAATAATTACCAGAAATGGCAGAATTATTATATATGTTACAACTTTTCACACTATTAGCTGGACTGTACTTTGGCCAACTACCTATTCAAGTCCATATGCAAACCCTGTCAAAATAAGTAATTTACACTTTTGTTTATCAAATAGAACAGAAAATTGCAATATGCATTATCAAGTGCAGTATTAAACACTTGTCACTCCCAACATCCCTTTAAAAATTTTGTATTATTTTTATTTAGCTCAGTTTGAATGTGTGACTGCACTTTTACCTGATGCATAAAAAGTTTTTAGACTACATGATGTATTAGCACTCATTTGATTAAAGCTAATGCAATTAACTGCAAGAAGATATCAAATATTTTCTTTAACAGTTCCAAAAGTTCATCTTTTGCAGCAGAATGCATCAGTAGCATTGTTTCCTAATAGAAATATGATATAAAAGATTACAAATTATGTATAGACAATTGTAAATACATATTTGAATATGAAA
Organism: Stegodyphus mimosarum; assembly: GCA_000611955.2. Lineage (NCBI taxonomy): Eukaryota > Metazoa > Arthropoda > Arachnida > Araneae > Eresidae > Stegodyphus > Stegodyphus mimosarum. The sequence continues at coordinate 66,714 of KK120923.1, read as the reverse complement.
TTGATCTACATCACTTCCATAAATACTTACAAAATGGGTTCCCAAAGTTTTTTTTGTCACGCCTCCCTACTGCCAAAAATGAAACTTCATGCGCCCCTCTACCCTAATAATAATATAAATCTACCTATAAGGATAGTAACAACAAAAAACATAATTTGTAAAGGTTTTATTATAGAAATATGCTGTTTCTGATACATAAGGTAAAAACACAGATAAATCAAAGAGATGGATGTGCTTACACATTTTTGACAAGATAGTCAGTTCTTGCTTGAATAGAAAAAAGTGTGCAACATAAAATTACTAGCAATACTGATGTTACTAGCAATAACTTCTATACTTCATTTTTATTGCTACAACTGCTAAAAATGCTCTTTCACACAAATAAGTAATTGTAAACAGTAAGTACAGTTGTAGTGTTTGTTCGGCTATGCACGGATAAACTTTGAGATATTGTACCCAAAATAATAGCTTATCCATCTTCTCAAAGTCATATTTGGCAGCAGAATCATTTTTAATTTCCATAGCTTCTCTTATAGTGTTTCTGCTAGCACATTTGAGTCAACGAGAAAAGGATCTATCACGGTTCTATAAATACTTTTATCACACGAGTTAGGGAAGTAACATTTGAATTCATCAGTGAAATGCTGCAAATGATTTGATATCTCATTTTGAGTATCAGTATTCTTACTCCTTTGAGCACCCTTCTTCCAGGATTCCAAATAATAATTTGGAAAAGCAAGCTAAAGTTTTATGCTCCCAGAGTTGCAACTTATCAGTATATGCTATGATGACATCCTGGTGATAAGTTATGTTTAAATCTCCACCTTGTAATTTCAAGTTCAATAAGTTACACAAATCAAAAATATGATAGATAAGCCAAGACAACATGAACAGTTGGCTTTCGGAATTCCATGCACAATTCAGTTTGATTTTGAATTTTCAAAAACTGAATCACTTCAACTCGAAATTCAAATAATCCTGCTAATATATTTCCTTTTGAGAGCCATCATACTTCCATATGAAGTAACTGTGTTTTATGTTTTATTCTTGAATCTTCACAAAGGGCCGCAAAAAGTCAAGTATTTAAAGCACCCTTAATATGATTGACAATTCTGATGCATAATTTTAAGACATCGTTGGGTTTGCTTGGAAGTGACTTACCTGTCAATGCTTAATGGTGTATAACGCAGTGAATAGCTGTAATAATGGGATTTCTTTCTCTGACTATCCGTACAAATCTTGAGAGAGAGCCAAGCATTGACGGAACGCCGTCTGCACCAATGCCCATCAGCTTTTGGTATGACACTTCATTATTTGTAAAAGAATTTTTTTCTTTGATCATCTGTAGGAATCCTGAGCGAGATTCAAGATGAAGCACCGGCTGTGAATACTCTTTTGAGCTTTTGCTATGAGAGTTCGGATTTGCAAAAGAATTCAGAGATCGTTGCCATTGTATGAATTGTTTTTGAAGTAGTCGTTAATTCTGTAGAAAACAGAATCTCATCTTTGTTTCATTTTGTATGAATTGAATGAAAAGTAACAGTTGTCAACATTTTGCAACATTTGCACTCTTGTCCAACTGTATTGTGAAAAAATTCGATTCTTTCATGGCCTGCACTTAACGCTTTTTTATGTCTTCTGCCATATTGTTGTCAGGAAGCATTTGTTTACTTTCTAGTCCAAGAAAAATATTAGCTGCTTTCAACAGGCAAGTTTTGACGAGTGTTTCTCCGATAATCTAACTTTTGTTGACTTATTTATGATGAGTAGGGATAACTCTTACAAAGCCTCAAGTGCTTTTTCATATGATTGAGCAAAAGATTCAGTATTATCCAATTTTAGACATTTCAAATTTGCACATTTTGTAACAAGAAACTCCTTCAGCTTGTCTTTTAACACTAGCATTACAGTGTTTTCTGTATACCTGTAACTATGATCAGCGGCCATTTTGATCACTTGTTCCAAACAAAAGAAAAGGTTTGCTCTTTGCTAATGTTATGTAAAGTCAATGCTTATAATAATATATTTCATTTGTTTGATAAGTAAATAAAGTAAATTGAGTAAATACATGCAACCAAAAGATCATTTAATGTAATAAAGAGCATAATAAAGTGAATAAATATATTAATCAAAGGATAATATAATATAACAAAGAGCTATAAGAGAGAAAAAAAATAAGATATTTTTAAACTTCATAAAATTTTCAATATAAAATAAATATATTAAAAATTACACCTATTAGTACTTACATTACTCGGTTTTGCAGTGCATATGGATTACTAATTTTTTAAATTTTGTACAGGTTCCACAAACATATTTTTAGAGTATTCACAAATTTTAAGTTTTGTTACCTTTGCATGCATTTATTTGGCACTGTTTATGTTTACAGGAAGGATTGACACAAGAATCAATTCTCTTTTCCTTAGATACAGAAAATTTGCGAATTTTGCATAAAATGCTCCTCAGCTGTATTTAAAATAAAATCATGACAGCTGACATTCTTATATTCAGTTGTTTCCTTGCAAATTATGCCTGCATTTATCACAGCCAAATCAAAAATATGAAAAAAAAATTGAACTGGCCAATGTCTGGATAAAAAGTTTGGATGAGGACTTCACCAAGTATTTTCTGGCCATCTGGTCCAAAACACAGATCCATATTTGGTCGAATTGTAAAAATTCAGATCTTCCAGTGTCTTTTTTTTCATCAGATGGGATTTCCAATGAATGGTACTCAGTAAAAGTATGTACTTGGTTTTTTTAGTCCAAAGGGGCTTTGTCCCTGAAGGACTATTGTTTTTGTTTTGGCATTTTGTGTTGATTCACTATAAATGTCTGATTCACTTTTGAAATTGTTGCTACTAAACATTATCGCCATATTTATTAAAAAATATATTTATTAAAGAAATTAAATAATGAAGAATCTGCACAAATGTATATATGTTTCTTGCACTGTTGATAAAACAACGATACCTAGAGCCATCAAATTTTTAATATTGAATGTGTCCACCCGAATATAGGCATCTCGAAGCCCAAATTTGAAATTTGTTTTATTACCGATTTCTTATTTTGTGAAATTTTAATGAGTTTTTGATTAACAAGCTCAATGATTTAAAAGCAAGCAATGGTAACAATCTATGGGGGGGGGCGGACGTTTTTATCTTCAGCACACAGAACTGTGTATTCGAAATTCTACAGATATGCTCATTTTAAAATTATTCTGCGATATTGCTGTTGAACTGAATTTTATGGTTTAAGTGCAAAGAACATGATACTTAATAAATAAAGGTAACACACAAAACGTTAAAAAAAATGCCCCTTTGCACATAATTTAAAATCTGAAACATTTCAGATTTTATTACTCGAAAAGGACTTGTTTTCGTTTTGCGATTTTGCGTCGAATCACTCTGAATATCAGTTTCACTTTTCAAATTGTTGCCACCAAATATTATTGCCCTGTATTATACTTGAAGAAATTAAATAATGAAGAATCTGCATAAATGTATATATGTTTCTCACATTGTAATAAAACGACGGTACCTAGAGCCATCAAATTTTGAATGACATAATCTTGCTGCGAATATGGGCATCTGGAAGCCCAAACTTGAAATTTGGTATCTGTTTTATTATAGATTTCAAATTTTGTAAAACTTTTAAAGAATTTTTTATTAACGAACTCAAGAATTTCAAAGCAAGCAATGGCAACATTGTACAGAAAAAACATGTTTATCTTCAACGCGTGAGATTGCGTATAGGAAATTTTAAAGATATGCTCAGTTTAAAATTATTTTACGATATTCTTCTTTAACTGAATTTTATGGTTTAAGTGCAAAGAACACGATATTTAATAAATAAAGGCAACACACAAAACGTTAATAAAACGCTCCTTTGGGTGTAATTTAAAATCTGAAACATTTCAGATTTTATTTTACCTTGATAAGACGTAAGCATAACATTGTCATGTTTAGCAATATTACTAGAATAGAGCTCATCCCTTGTATTTTTGAAAGAATAAAGTACTTCTCTTTTTGAATGCTTTATTGTGCCAACACAGCTTATCCCTAAACTTTTCATTGTTTTTTTTTACTAATTTCAGCAAAATAAAAAAATTGTCATTATCACGTTTTTTTCAGTATTGTAGTAAGGTTCACCTACTGTTTCTCCAGCTGGTCTTGTTTCATCTTTTCCCAAATAGGGAAATCCATTCAGTAAATACACTGGTTATCATAAATTAAGGAAAAATCATGATTACTGAAAACGTTACATGTAGAATTTAATGAAACTTACCCACAATATACAACACATAGTAAGGTATCAAATAACATAAAAAGAAATTACCAGACAATTATGATAGCATACAAATTAGCACATGTATAAAATGAACAAATCGAAGGTGTCAGTTTGTTATAGGAAAAGTACTTTCAATATGGAATATGATCGCCTCTAGAAGCAATACAGCGATGTGTGATGCTTTCAATTATGCAGTCTATCAGTTCCATAGGAAGCGAGAGCCATTGCTCTTGCAAAGCAGTTACAAGCGTGGCAAGGGTCTGAGGGGGGGCAGATTGAGAGCAGCTAGATGTCTCCCTAAAGCATCCCAAATGTCCTCAATAGGATTCAAGTCCGGAGATCGAGCTGGCCACTCCATGCGCATAATTATTTCCTGTTGAAGATAATCATCTACGATGTGAGTCCTGTGTTGTCGTCCTGTAACAGGAAAGCATCACCTATTGCCCCAGCATATGGGCGCACATAAGCATCGAGAATGTCATCTCTATAAACCTGATTCACAGTTCCCCTTGGAAAGACATGGAGGTATGTGCGTCCACCCAAAGAGATGCCACCCCAAACACAGACACTGCCTCTTCTGCATGCATCTCTTTCACAGATATTTAACGGATGATAACGGGTTCCAGGTTCTCTCCTTATCAAGTAACGCCTACTATTGCTTTCTAGACTAAACCTGGACTTATCCATAAAAAGAACAGCCCTCCATTGATCAGTGGACATGTTGTCGTGCCCACTGCAAACGGTACCCTTCCTATGGCGTGACATGAGCGGCATGCAAATGGCTGGTCACCTCGCATACAGAGCACCTTCGTGAAGCCTTCTAAGCACATTTGATGTTGACACCAACCTTCGGTGGCTGCAGCAAGGGAGGATCCGGAGTAGTGGTTCTATTCCTGCATGCACATAAGGTCAAATATCGGTCATCGGCGCTCATCGTAGCAGTTGGCCGTCCTTGGGTGGACTTCTTAGATGCCAAATGTGTGGTTTGAAATTTCCTCCAAAGTCTATGAACACAGGACTCAAATTTAGCCATCTGGCCACTTCTGTTTGACTTTGTCCAGCCTCTAGTCTCCAATGGCTCTCCCTCGCAGTTCTGCAGGTAAATGATGCCTGAGGTTATTGTTACGAATTGGCCATTTCAAATTTCTGATGTCACTATCACAGTGAAATATGTGGGCTTGCTCTCAAACATGGACTTTTATGCTCCTCGCACATAACATATTCTGAGTGCAGCACCACTAATTTGCATATTGCAGTTTTACTCAGCTACTCTTACTTGGCAATATATTCAAATTTTAGACTTATTTTTGAGGGAGTTATTGCTATTTCTGTGACTTTTCCTTAATTTATGAGAACCAGTGTACTTTGACTACACATCAGTAGCAAGCCAAAATTTAATACTGAATTTATCGGGCTTTTAGGCGTATACTGAATAAATTGGCACCAGGTCTTCATGGGAAATAATTGTTCATCCACTGTTATATTTTCTCCTGGTTTATAAAATTTCAAGCAGTTTTCTGTAAAAGCATTCCAAATATCTGAAACAAAGGCAAATGAATCAGTTTGGGATCTAGCTGATTTCTAGTAAATTTTCTTTCTTACTGAAATCTATTCCTAGCCATTGTCTCAGTGAAAAATGCCAGGCCCCAAGATTTTGACCATAAACTCAAAAAAGATAGACCTTTTGCAGCCAAAGCTCCACGAACATATATCAGTGAAATGAAAGCATCTAATTCATCGAGTGGCAAACTCTAATTTGGATTTTTAGATTTCTCAAGTGCCTCTTCTTCAGTGCACTGCTGAATGTGAGGCGATATTTCTTCATTAATAAACAATCTTTATGCACTAATTGAGTTACCATCAATCTTCTCTTTGCATGCGAAGGGTACTTATGTATTAATGCCACCACAGCAGAAGTTTCGCTAATGCGGCAATAAAGAGCAATCTTTTTCGCACGTGCACACAGTTACCTTTTGGATTCCTTGTTGCCTTGTTGTTTGCTGATTTTTGTCACCATTTTTTAGTGCTATGAAAATGTATATTTGGGATTTGCCAAAAACAGAACAAGATCAAATTTCATTTTTTCAGGAGTGAAATATTTTACCAAAAAAACCGAAAATGTACCAATTCCCATGTTATGAAACTTTATTTTGGTAAACGTAAGTTTCGGAAACATAATTTAAGACAGTGTGATCAGCAAGTGGGACTTTGAAAAGACAACTGGTTTGAGGGAAGCAGAATTCCATTTTGTTCAGCTTTGAGATACATATACTGCTGGAGTGAGGAGTTGACGTCGATTAAATTTTGTGAAAAGCAACTTGATTTTATCAGATAAAACTGTTATAGATTGGAACAATTACATGCATTAATTTTGTGTCTTGGATATGGAGAATAAACCACACAAGAAGGTAGCTGGACCAGATTACATTGTGGGAAATTGATGAAAGTTTGTTTACTAAACGTAAAAATAATTGTGGTCGAGTATTACGAGAACAGTGGGTATATGTAGATAAACAAAATGGTTTGGTGGTATATGTAGATAAACAAAAGATTCATTTGTTGTCACTGTTCCTAATAGAACTGGCTCTACCCTTCTTGATAAAATTATGGAAAACATTGCAGATGGTAGAACAATTTATTCTGACAGTTGGAAAGGTTACGAAACAAACAGAACAGAAATAGATGGATCCCTACATGCTAAAGTTAACCATAAATACAATTTTATTGATCCTGATACAGGAGTTCATACACAAACAGTTGAGAGAATGTGGGGCACGGCTAAATGGAGGAACAAGAGACATCATTTGGAATCTTATTAATCAGAGTTCATATGGCGACAGCATCAAGTGAAAGAAAATAGAGACTGTTTTGAATCTATGTTAAACTCTATATCGGCCCATTATCCATCGAAATCCAATTGACTACTTTGTTTTTAAATAAAGTGTTTTGATTTTAAATGAAGTGTTTTATTTTATTACTTGTCGCAAAAATTTTAGGTGTACATTGGCAGCACTTAAAAACCACCAAATCTGTAGCTGCGGTGGTGTTAATACATAAGTACCATACGAAGTTAACCCAGCTACTTCTCGTAAGACCTTCTGCTGAGGACGTCTCCCTGTAACACTTGTCAAAATATTTCCTATTTTCAAAACTGAACCACCACTTGTCTCTTCATCATTTTCAATTTCCTTACTTTGGATATAGCTTCCTGATTCTAAAGTTCTGTTTTGTTGCCTTTCACTATTTTCTTGAGCTCGACTAATGCCATTGATTTCACTTCTCCAAACTATACAAGTAGAAGTTAATGTAATATTTTTTTGAAGTCAATTTTTACTTTCCTTTCCTTTTCATGAACAGACTCTCCATCAAATGATCAGATTCACTTGTTTCAGAAGGAACAATCCAGTCCTTGTTGAACAAATTGGATGTAGTTTCTGTATGAAATTCTTCATCGGATTCAGTTTCTGGAGCAGAATTATCATCAACTTTCAGAAACTTTCAGCCTCTCTTCCTTCATTAAACATATTCTACCAACATTTCCATGCAACATGATAAAAAGGTCACAACAAAGTTATTCAAATGAAGTAAAGTACATTCTACCAACATTTCCATGCAACATGATAAAAAGGTCACAGCAAAGTTATTCAAATGAAGTAAAGTACATTTGTGTCTACTAAAAAATACCTTTCTAACACAAGGGAAATGTGCAGACATGTGAGATGCAAAAATTCCAAACAAGTGTTTTTATTCCCACCTCATTCCATCGCCACTCACTTCTGTAAAATGAGTAATCTTCCTTATCAAAAATACACTTGTTTATCTCTTAACAAACGGAAAATATCTAAAGTGTCATAAGAATAATGAGAAATATATAATTTTCTGGATACAGTCAGAATGACCAACAGCCATTATTCTACATATAAAGAATAATATGAGAGAAAATAATTATTTAAAATGGCCAAAAATATCATGTAATATTTGTAAGTTTTTAGAAAAAGTAAAAAAATATTAAAGTTATAATTAAAAAATTAAAAAAGTTATGCCCAATTAAAATGGAGATACAGTCAAAATGACTGTTGCCGTAATTCTAATGTTAATGCGCTATGCTCTGTTGACAAATGTTGCTCCAGACGAGAAGGTCTCTCAGCATCATTGCTCAATACTTCATAACAAATAACACACTGTAGCTGTTCGACACCATCTTTTTATATGGTGACAAAAACCATCTTTAATATCATCACTGTATTTTTTTTCCACCAAACTCATGATGGGGAGGGGTATTTAACAAACCAAAAATTTATTTTCACATTAAAAGTACACATAACTCGCGTATCCAGAACTTGCACAGAATTTAGAACTCTTGATAAACATGACCTTCGACACCGGTTCGACTACTGTTTTGCGCAAATTGGAATGTGCAAGCATTAAGGGTGGATCTGCTTCAACAGCTACTTGCCGGTTCACATGTAAAAAAAATGTATTAAGGCTGGATGGAAAGCTCCCTAACTTAGAGTCTCTGCGGTCTGATGTAACCACTCCTGCTTTGGCAAAAGTTTTGTTCTAAACATACACGTTCTTTAGCCCATGTAAGACACAAGCGAAGCGCAGTTTGGTGATCTGGGTGGTGTAGTGGGCATGAGCAGCGAAGTACTGCTCACCTGGCCCATGCCCCCAACAGATGTCTTCACTCCCTCTGCTTTGAAAATCGTGACTTTTACAGTTTTTTTTTAACATAGAATAAGCAAAACTCAAAAGGAAAGACCTAAATAACAAATGTCAGCATTCAACTAGAATGTTCCACACAATAATGAGTCACTGGGAGAAATAAAGAGTTGCTGGAAGAAATAATTTTTAAACTTTTGAATTATGTAATCCATTTAAACAGTATAAAACCATAATATGTATTTGTGCACAACTATTCAATATGTCTACAAACATGTAAAATAAAATTTTAACTCGTAATTTCTCATTTTTATTTCTAAAAAATGTAAAATGCTTATAATAAATCTTCCTGAACTGCATCATTTCAAAATTCATCCTTGTCAGATTACATTATATAGCACAGTAATGACACAAGTGCTTAATAAAGTGCACAATAGGTACAGTAAATTGTAATCGTAGTTTTTTTCACCATAATCAGACTGAAATGCACACACTAGCCAATGAATTAGAAACCCAAGATCAATATTTTATTGGACCACCTTTTGCAAGGATAACTTCTCTGATTTGTTTGGGCATCGAGTTTACATGCTTCTGGAGTGCATTTTATGTCCAGAGAATACCACGCATTGGCTATGCAGCTTTTTAGATCTTGTAAATTAGATGGAAGAAGAGAGTGCTGTCACATGCATCTTTCCATCATATCCCATACATTTTCTATGGGGTTAAGTTCTGGGCTATATGGTGACCAGGGAAGGTGTTGGAAGTCAGACTGATGTTCAGTGAACCAATTTTGAACACTTCTGGCACAATGTATAGTTGCATTATCGTCCATGAAGTATCCGTCATCATCAGAGTAAAAGTGCAACATTGCAGGGTGCACTTGATCTACCAGTATATCTAGGTATCTCATGGCTGTTTGTTTAGCTTCAAGGAAGGAGTTTACCCTCGATATCTTCTTTCACGACACCACTGCAATTATAACTTTGACTTGCATGTCCGGCAGAAATGAGTGGTTTTCTCACAGGCACTCAACTTTGCATTCCTATCCTTTGAAATTCTCTGCACATTGTTTGAGCTGAAATCTGTTGGAAAGAGCCTTGGTTGATGATCTGTTTCAGTTGAAGCACAATAGAATCCCTGTTCTGCTGTACAATTGTCGGAGATGCCGCCAATCGCTCTTTTGGAAAACTGTGCTTAAACCGTAGTTATATCTTCTACAGAAGGACTGCAGGTTCTTATTCCAACTTCTGAAAACCTTTGATATGGCTGCTATTGAAAATCCAGTGAAATCTCCAGTCTTCGAAATCGAGGCCCCTGCTAAATGGGCACCAACAATATGCCCTTTTTCAAATGGCGAGAGATCTGTCATTTTTCCCATTTTACTTCATTTATCATGAAAAGAACTCTTACACCTTACTTATACTAGCATTCTAACCATGTGTAACTCATGTCATAAACAAAATTTGCATACTTAATCCCCAGTACGCATTCAAATGAAAATCTCAAAGGTTTCTAATTTATTGGCCAGTGCCACTAAAGTAATAAAATGATACCGTCTCTATATTGAAAAATTAATACATATCGCCATTCTTAACATCATCAACATTTTCATTCTTGTCTTGAATTAACAAACATGCAGCCTACAGTTACTTGCTGGTAATAAATGCAAAGGAGGTTACCATATCTTGCACAAGCTCCGCTGGATACTAACCATTTCAATAATTTTAAGCTATTTATTAATGCTTAGAGATCAGGTACAATGAGTAAAGAAAAAAAATTTAAATGGGGTAGTTCTAATTCTCCCGTTCTTTTCAGTAGATCAAGAAAATTTAGCTTCATTTCTCAAATCTCAGAAACACCAATATAGAATACGTATTAGATTTATATATAGTACTATTTATATGTATTTTGACATTGAATAACATGCCTATTTTTATTCATATTTTGATTTTCCATTTCAAATATAATAAGGAAAATAATGTATAGTTAAAATAACCTATTTCAAAAATAATAACATTATATTTTTTAAATAACATTTTTTATTTTTGAGATTCCAAAACTGACCATTGTTTTAGCATAAAATTAAAGACAATTTCTTGTTTTTATGCAAGAAAGTATAATAGTCTGCTATTATAAGTACAATAGTCTGCTATATCCATATAAGGTTTATAAAATTGGACAAAATTTCTTGAACCCCCCCAACCAAAATTATAGTTTTGAGAAATCATAACTAAAAGATATAACTACCTTCAAATCTTTTAAGAAATACACAGAAAAATATGGTAATAAGTTAATTTTTCAATTACGCATAGCTATATATTTGTACAAAATTGTATAAAAATTACTATATGTGGATATGCGTTTCAGGGAATACAGAAGGATTCAAAATGTTAATTTGATGTTAAAAATTTAAATTTTTTTTAGCAAACGTTTACATTCTTTAACCCTCTCAGCATTTCGGATGGAAAATTCCACATGGAAAGGTGGCTTTCATATTCATTACACATGAAAATTTCTGCCAGGTTTCAATGTATCCAATTTCAGATTGGATGTACATTGGGAAAAAAAGGAATCAAGATACAAAGTGACAAGAGTCCTTTTTAATTCTAATCAAGAAAACACCATTTATTCATGACATTTTGAGGAAATTTAAAATTTCAGGACTAAAGCCTAAAACTAATTTGGACGGTTAAATAAATAATATAAAGTAGATGTTAATACAATAAACTACCATAGCACAAATCTTTAAGGAACTGAAAAATCATGTTCATGTTAAAAAAACTGACAATAAGTGGTGACTCAAATTTCATTTTTGGAATATTTTTACTACATATTTAACCATTTACAGTACATAGGTACAGATGTACTATAATATATTAGATGTTTAGTCATAGAAAACACAGCAATCCTACATTTATTACCATACTGTAGCTTCATGGCTTCTGTAAAACTAACAATAAATTTAGATGTTGCAGCAAAACATTCCAAAGCGTCCAAGGCACGTAACACTTCCTAGCAGGTGGGCAGAATGATATTGTTCTCCTCATTTTCTTCTGATGACATTTTTTGGATCTCAGACACAGCTGCTTATCAGATTCCAATGCAGCACACTAGGTGGCATTGTTATTTGAAGTAACAAACTCCTCAAAATTAACACAGGGTTTTGCAATGTTCTTGTAGAAAATTCTGCTCATCAGGTGAATTGGTATTATTGTCAAAATGGCTACAGTCTTTATGTCTCCAGGCTCTTCTGAAACAATTCTGTAGTTGTGATGAATAATGCCTTGATCCAATGATCCTGTCCAATAATCACAATTGTCCAATGCCTATTCTCAGCCACCATTCAACTACCAAATTAAGAATCCGCTTATTAAATGATGAGCTGTTGGTCCAAGCTTTCATTTGGTGATTTCTTATTATAGATGTAAGATAATGTACTGTTTATGTTCTTAAAATAATATGGTTTCTTGGATTTGCCAATCATCCAAGGATGGTGCTTATCACTGCCATCTGCATTACATACAAAGACAATAGTTAAACACTGCTTGTCATGGCATTTATCACCTTTTATTCCAAAGGTATGACTTAAATTCTAAAAATGGCCAGTTTCATCCATACTGTAGACATCCCTTTTTCTCATTTGGTCAAATTCATGCAACAAGTTGTTTATTCCTTCCGTCGTCAGTTTTATTCACTTCACCAGAAATCACTAATGATCAAATCAAGTGTCTCTTTTGAAACCGCTATAGTCAGCCAGTGAAACTACTGAAATCTTGAATGCCTAAATTTTATGCAATCTCATTTGTTTTGGACTGAATTACAAATCCATTACAGGTATTTGGACACGTGCATATGGTTGAACTATTCTAGAAATAAAGTTTCAACGTCATTGTACTTAACAATGTGAAGTTACTTAGATTTGTTCCCAGAATCCAATACGACAACATTAATATTTTTTTTACAATCTTTCAGTATTACGGATAAGCTAGATTTGGCACTTGCATAATTTTTGGCAACCGTACTTTTTTTTCAATACACTGCAGTCTACTTTTTCCAGTATTTTTAGTTTGCAAATCTACGCCTGTCTGTTTCCTCTTGGCTATGACTCATTCTCTTAATGCTTGTGCAACTTAATATTTGTTGTTGCATCTTCGTACACAAGCAACACTTCTTTATTATCTATTTCAGAGGTTCCCAATCTGACACATGAACGTGCTGAGCAGACAGGAAAATGGTTAGCGACATTAACTATCATGCTGGAGGGCCTGGGTGAGAACTCTTGAGAAGGCATGGATGTTTGAAAATGTATAGGGTGGCATTGGGTATTTAAAACATGTGGCGACATGGAAGTCCTCTTATGAGTTCATGATAGGGGAGGAGGGGTGAGAGACCCTCAGATCCATTCCTGGGATGCTCTTCTTCAAAACTGGAGCCGAACTGAGCATAAAGTCAGACTGTCACCTAATAGCACTCTCGGCTTTGGCCAATGACAGACACAATCTTATACGCCTTGCCATAATAATAATTACTTAATTCTGGTCATATCAGACAAATGACAAGTGAGATTAGTAACAGTGTGGGGAACCTCTTACACAGATAAGCGAATAATCGCTTGAATGTGTGAACAGAGACGTAAGACTCATGAAGGGTTAATTACCCTTTATTTCTCAAAATAAGATTTAACAAAGTCAGCTCCTATCTCAGAACATACAGCAAAGCCTCCACTTGGGCTTAAACTCAAAGTAATAAGAACTAAACTAAAAAGATATAGCCTAAGCTATCAAGATTCTAAGTAGTTGGCCCCTAAATCTCAATTAGCCAATTCACAGACTGACCCTTCGAAACAAAATGCTTTGAAAACAGCTGTATTTTTGTCTAACAACTCCCTCCAAAAAGGTCTGTTTCACTTTCAGGAAAAGCTTTTAAGATGGGTCACGTCTAGAGCAGTGTGTTCACTTCCCCTTAGAGTGATGGATAAGCCATAAAAGATCTCACCGCAAATGAACAGCAGCAAGTACTTGTCCGTTAGTTTTGCATGTCAAGAATCTTTTTTATGCATATTAGCTTGCATTCTTGTTGTCAATTCTCGATTATTCGAAGTGCTTTACATGTTTACTTTTTCACCATTTTATTTCAGGAAATTAAATTTTAACCCTTTTTTACCGATCCAGTTTTCTTGACATTATAAGTTCATATGTACATGGAGTAATAATACAATATCCCTCAGGAATTTTTCAAAATTTGGTATACATATTTATATTTAGTGCTGATGCTTTTTTTCAACAAATTGTTCGCTAATAGTCATTATCCTTGTAAATGCTTGATCTTTTGATCACGTGACTGATCAAACAATAATTTTCCTAGTGTAAGTTTTTCTGAACTTTAAAGCAATTTCTAGAATTTTGGCGGGTTTCTAAAAATATTTCGGTAATTTCAGCTATTGTGCGTTTGCTAGCAATATGAAATTTAAAATTAAAATTTTATTGAGTTGATTTGAGAGACTGCATTTTTAAATCAAACGGAAATTCAAATGAATTTGGTGCAATCTTATGCTAGACTAGGAAGAATTATTTATCAGTGTTCAAAGACAGGATTTTCTTCCTTTTCTGCATTTTACAGGTTAAATGTATAAAACAAAACATATAAAAACACTTTTCAATTCTCGGAGTTTTAGTTAAATGGATTGTAACTTTTTAAATTTTTTTCTATTATATATATATATATAACATTTCCGCTCGTACGTGACTCAATCTGAAATTACGAAACTTGAACTTACAAATTATATTACGGCATTACAGTATCTCAAGGAACAATTGAAATTAGTGTACTCAAATGACATAGAATGTAAGAATGATAATATGAATAGTCAATTTAAAATAAAATTCTGTTTGTCAGTTTTCATTTAAAATTTTCTCTGCTTTATGTTCTGTACGAGGAAAGGTACTTTCAAATTCGTATACTTTCAAAGAGCTGCATTAGAAAGTTGAATTATTCATGAAACGGTAAGAATTTTTCTTTAGGTACGGTAACTCTTATCCAAGTCAATTCAAATAAATTTTCTATGCTTTGCGGAATTGATTGCAACTCTGTAATATATCATATGCAAGTTTTCAAGTATGTATGATCTCAAGTGAGAATGGGTGAACACTGCCTTCTTAACAGCATTTATTCTTGAATCTTTTATGTACTGACAAACACTTCCACTTAAGCCGCTTAGACGGTATAGTGGTTTTAGGGAAACCTACTGCAGTACAGGTGAGTTCGAATCTTGGAGAAGGCATGTCTATTTGTAAATGTATAGTGTCTGTGTGCCATGCGGGCACTCTCAATATGCAGCAAGCCAAAAGTCCTCTCGAGAGGTTAGTGATGTGGAAGACCCTCAGACCCATCTCCCAGGAGAGCTTTCCATTATCAAAATTGAGGGCGAAACTGAGCGAAGTCGTACTGTCACCTACTTGTATGGTGCTCAAGACTCTTGCCAACAACAGGCACAATATTGCACTCCTTGCCACGATGAATTTCGTGGGTTTGTTTCAATGTTACTATCAGATAAGTGAGATAAATCACACAACATACATTCCCATGTATTTTTGGCCATTTATATGCCTTTGTTGAAACAAAATTCCAAAAAGAGTTTATTTGCTACTCTTATCGTTAGATTATCGCATTTTAAATTTATTAAAGAATCGGTTCAATACCAATTTCAAATTATTTAATTTTACTTTGTTCCTGATAAGGTATTCTTATAATATTATTGTCTCATTTTTCAGCTTCAATTAAGTGAAAAGTATGTATTTGAAAATTGCATTTTGATTTTAAAAAATAAGATACTTGTTCCCTATATGTTTCCTTTGATACAGATAATTTTAGTAATTTCAAATGCAACTGATGTAAAATACTTTTCCCTCTATTCTTGTATATATAGTAATCTTTAACACAATATAATTAATGTGCTGTTTCTCTAAAAGCATGTAGAACTTAAATTGGGAATTTTAAGAATAGATTTAATGGAAATATGTGATACGCATATTAATCTAATAGTCAAGTAATCCTGAATATTGTAAATTAAATGTCATGTAAACATTTGTCAGCAATACAGTATTTCTAGGAAGGGAAAGTTAGTTTTGAAAGATAAGCTATTTGTTTTCACATAGTTATTTCTGGTTTTGTTTTAAATTAAAATCATAACTTGAAATAATTTCCCTTATTACAGCTTCCATTTAGTTACTTCAGATATATATACTAAAATAAGAGTGATACTACCAATTATTTTCATATATTTATATTTTATTTATTTAGCTCATAAGAAATATAAAAAATTAATTCATAAAGAATTTCTAGTTATCAGCGTATAAAATTATACACAATTGAAAAGGTTAAATATGGCATTCTAATAAATACATTTTTGTTTCTTATAATATAAATATATATATATATTTAAAAAAATTTAAGTACTAACATTACTTTTAATTTATTGAAAGTTTAAAATTATCCATTCAATATACAAATTATCAAATTCGTCCTTGCGTGCTCTAGTAATACTGGTGGTTGACCACGGCAATCAGAAGTTCAAATTACGTAGGAGAACTTATTTTTTATATTTTCTGCTCTGAAAAACCTAATGTTTGCCTAAACCTAAAATGTTTACAGTGAAACTAAAGCATGGTAGTCGATAATTCACATGAACTAGGTCACCTGGGTATCATGTCTCTTCTCAATCACCCTTAAAGTGGAAGAAAATGAAAGGAATTATGTTATTCTCCCATACATGTTCTATTGGTATGAATGGAAGCTCATCCATCTAACAATTTGGAAGACCCAGTGATTAGAATCCCAGTGGAACATATCGTGGAATTTTCATACTTTTTGCTTTGGGGGGGGGGAACCTAATGTTTCTGTTTGGTATTTCCGTATTTGTGCTGCTTTTCCTTACTCTCGTGAATTTTTAAATCTTACTTATTCTGGCACTGCTTTTCACGAATGAATGATGACAGATGAAATAATTTGCATATATCTCTCTATTTTCGTAAGCTTAGGAATTAGCAGGAAAAAGTAGTGTCATATTTCAATTTGCCTTTAATACTGATTGTTTCCAATTTATTAACTACTAATTTTTCTTTTGCTTTCTTATTTTATTTTTATTCCATTTATTTATTTCTTTTAATCTAATAATCTTTCAAATACAGAAAGGATAAAGAAGAATTCTTTTTTTTTTCAAAATTTTGCATTATATTATTATTATAATTTGCATTATAAATTGAATTCTTTCATCTTTTTGCCATTAGTTTTTTTTAATTATCTTACTACACACACATACACACACACATATACAAGAGTAATAAAATTATAAAAAGTGATAAACATATATGACACTTTTCATAATTTTATTACTCAAAAATTTTAAAAACTCAATGAATGTATCTTTTTACCGCTTGGATTTTGAAAAAAACAAAATGGCAGGATGTTTACAAAAAGAAAATAAAGGGGGGAGGAGGAATAAGAAAAGAAAAGAAACTTACCCTCTCCCCCATTCAAAGCTATCTCTCGTTACCAAGCAATTTACATTATAGGAGGGATTTTGTTGCCCAGAGGTTGGTCATTTCAGTGAACGATTAGAGGTTGATGATGGCAAAGGACGAAAGGAATCGGCAGGCTCCTAGAAGCCTCAATCCCCAGTGGATAAATTACCATCTGGGAAGTTTTATTTTAGCATAAAATAGTTTGCAAATCCAAATGAAATTAATTTCGATAAATGTTTCAGAAGTTTTACAGAAAATAGTTAATTTAAATTTGATACAGCAAATTAGTTCCTGAAATTACTAGATAAATGCTATTCAAATGCGAAAATATCTTCTAGTTTCTGAAATTACTACATAACTGCTATTCAAATGCGAAAATATCTCCATGCTTTTATATCTTTTTTCTAAAAGACCTATGTTTTGCATTTCCCTTTGAAATCTAGCAAAAATGCCTGCTGGTCTTCATGGCAGTTAAGAGTTTAGGATAGGAAAGTCGCTTGTAAATCTAAAAAATTGAAGTACTTTGTTCAGTTTTCCTAATATTCATAAATTCCTTCTTCAGTTCATAAACACAGATCTGAGAGAAAACATAGTACGAATATATAGACAAAGATGACTCATTGTTTACTTCCCACAGGTCAGTTTTCCTGCATTACTAAATATTTTAGTATTACTACAAATTAAATTTAGCACTAATTAACGTTGTGTTCCAACTTCTGCAGCAGTAGTAGTGTGCCGTGGAGCTAACTCCTGATCACGGGTATGGACCCACATATGATTTTCAGCTATCTCCACTGAGTATATCTACTAGCTGCCAAACCCTAAGTAGATGTGGAACGGCACTCCAGAAAGTATTTGTAAATGTTAATTTTGGAAATAGAAGTATACTAATACAATTCGCGGAATGCAAGAAAAATTTTCAAAAAATGCACTAACACAATTCAATTAACAATATACACATATATATGTACAAACAAGAATAATAATATTAACCTATATATTTGAAATGTACTCATAAAGTTAATATCCATTTGCATATAAATTCGGTTTTCAGTTCCATATAATTATCCAAGAATGAAAGTGCACTACGCAATCTGCGCAGTAGTACCGATATCCGGATAAGTTGAACATTTATTTATTTTCTACTATACTGGAACACTTTTCACTGAATTCATCATTATTAAATTATCTATAGCGCTTTGATTAAATGCTACTGAATTGTCATGTGTTCAAATTAATTCAAATCGTAGAAGTGCAGCTAAGAAATTCCTTGAGCACGTGAATTAGGCTTTATATTATTCTACTACTGGTGGCCCTTAGTTCTGCTCCGAGTTGTATCGAGCTCTGAGTAGTATCTTGGCTAGCACTTCTCTGACACGAATAATGTCATATTCTGAATTATTTCAGGTGATTCATGCATAAAATCCTCCAAATTCATGTTTGGAGTTATAGCACGCAAGATCTAAGCCCCAAACGAAAGAAATATTTCCGTAAAGGAATTTCTACGGAAAGCGGGCTTATATTCACGCTACACATAGGGCAGTGTGTTTTTTAAAATATGGACGCATCAGGAAGCCTAGCGATTAGTAATTGGTACATGGATAGGATACACTTAAAATAATACGAAGCTTCTTAAAATTTTTGAAGTAATAATACGCAATAAATATTAATATATTTAATAGTTTTGGAAAAGAAATAATCATCTTAAAAAACTAAATTTAACTATCATTTAGTGTATTTCAAGTTCGTTTGTTTGTTTCAATGCAAAGTGTTGTTTGAAAGAAATGAAGTGATAAGACTGATGCATAGCTGTATAAATCATTAGCATAAAAAACCTTAATTTGGGTTCAAGATTATTTCAGAAATAAAATATTTTTTACTTATTAGTTAGATATCAAGTTCCAAGTGCCACGGTATGCCGACGATTAGCTTGAAGTATGTTAAGCTTATTTCTGCCGATTTGCAGTTAGTTGCATCGTTGAATGACTGTGTGTAGCCATAAGCCAGGATAGAAAGTAGATATAAATAATATAAAGAATATAATAATATAAAGAATGTTGTGGTAATATTTATTTTTCTCTTACAGCCTCACCAGTGGTTAAATGGTTAATACTGGCAGTTTGACATAGATTCGAACCATAACGAATGAACGGGATTCTTATTTGTTTGGTTTTTGCAGTTTTCTCCGTGTGTAACATGACCCAGTTTCCCACAAAAAGGGCTCCACAAAAGCCGATAGCTCTTGTGTGCTTTGCTGTATTCAAATAACCCTAACCCTCATACTGCAACATCTATCACACTAAATCAGTATATAAGATTTCAGAACAAGATTTTAAATCAGACTCCAGATCCCCACTGGCAGAACATCTGAAATCACTGAACACAACTAGCTAAACTCGAGTTCAAATCCTGGCGAACGACCTGGTTGCATGGAAGTTTTCTTGGCATTTTTACAAGTGGAACATGAATGCAAGCCAGATCATCTTAGAAAGTTTCCTCCTTTTGAGCAGATAAACAATGGTGTGCTTCGCCGTAATTCGAATACAGTAAATCCGTCTGTATTGACAGTTATAATTCTATCTTTTTAAGGAACTATTACGATAAAAACATGCAAATATCAAATTGCATGAGACTGTTAATATTTTTAAGCAATTAGCATTTTAAGCAGCAAAACTTTTTAATGAACTCGTGAACAACTGTAAGTTGCTGCCCAAATGGTACATTATCTACAGTGGTTAGCGTTGCTGACTGCCGAGCCGAAGAGGCCGGGCTTGAATCCCGGAGAAGGCATGGATGTGTCAGTGCAGAATGAAGGCACTCTAATGTGTGGGCAACCTCTCAGGACAACAACAACTGAAAGCTAAACAACCTAAAACTGATATAAAACTTTACGGACTATGAAAGAAATCTAACAAAAATTCCTTGCTATCAGACAAAAAAAATTCTGCTCAAATATTAAGAGTTGTATTTTTATAGCATTTATTAAGTTAAATTTGTGAGTACCTACTCAATGTTTGGTTTTTCCTAACCTTCCATTCATCAGAATGCTGATAAGATCATTAAGCGTGGGAGAGGCAAAAAAAGTTTTAAATAAGATAATATAAGTAATTCAAAATATGCAAAAATTCTTCTGATGACCTCTTTCAAACAGAATAATATTTCTGCATAGAAGTAACACACATTTAGTTCACTGACGATATTTGTCACTATGAACAAAAAAAGGTCATGAAAGACTTTTAAACTACTTTCCTGATAGGCTACCAAGTTCAAATTTTGTAAACATGTTGATTGCGGATCATAATACAATATGATATAATGAGTTTTATAAAATTCCATTTACATTTTTTTAAAATTTAATGCTGACACAATTTTTTCCCATATTATCATTTGCAAAACAAACTACAAAAGTATCAAAACTTTAATGTTTACACCAGCGTAAAATATTCTTTTAAATAAAATTTGTATGAAATTTTTAACACAACTTCTGATTTCTGGGTGAATTATTGAAAGTTAGAAAATGTTTTCGATTACTTGAGACATTTATTTGAAGAAAAAAAATTATTATTCTTTGTTATTCATTTTTTTAGAAGTAAAAAAATTATTATTCTTTGTTATTCATTTTTTTAGAAGTAAAAAAAAAATGATTATTCATTGTTGAAAAATGATTTTTTAATTGAAAAACTTCATTGAAAATATGTTATTAAGACTAAAAAGATAAACATTTTAAGAAAGTTTTATAAAATATCAAAACTTATAAATTTCTTAACAACTCAAAAGCAAAAAAAATAATTTATGGCATATTTTAATGGAAACAAGAGATTAATTAAGCTTCTTTGCAATATAACATGTACAATTTATGTATACAATATGCATGTACAATTTATATCACGAATCATAAAAGTGTAGGCACTTAAATAATGAAATCAAATAGTCGAATCACAATGTTAAAAATATATCAAGGGCGCCACATTTTTTTTTTTAATTATTCATGATATAAATTTGTAAGTGAGTTTTTGAAAGAATATTATTTAATTTCTTATTCTTACTAATATATATAACAAATTACGGTACTCTTCTGTTATCGGGATCGGATTAAAAAAATGTATGTATTATATGGATGTATGTGTTCATGTATGCGTGTCAATATATATATACAAACATATGTATCTGTTTAGACATATATGCACACAACATATACAC
>KK120923.1:18980-40474 GCA_000611955.2 Stegodyphus mimosarum | reverse complement strand
CGTCAAGCGTGTTTTGTTGATCGGCAAACAATTGCTCACTAGATACTACACCCCCATTGCAAGATTGTCGTTGATGCTGTTTATAAATCAATCATCAAAATCAAGCAACTGTTTGTGACCAATGAGAAAAAGAAAAAAAATCTACATTTAAACATTTTACACTAAAATTCAAATCTCAACTATTATAAATATTTGCAATGAAATATCTACAATTACACATTGTTTTACTATATAAACATAGATAACACATTTTTTCTTAACTTCACCTAATGGTTCCAATTATTCTTATAACAATGTCTTAATCCCTAACAAAAGAAAACAAGTCGATATTCTTTGTAAACATGTTAAAATATATCCGTGCTAGCATTACTCCAAAAATGAAAGTAAAATTTAGCTTATTACTTTTACATATGAAGATCATTAATAAAAACATTACCAAAATTTCTCTATTCTCTATTAAAAATCTAGTATATAATTCTATTCTTTTCAGTTACATGAAACAAAAAGAAAATT
Organism: Stegodyphus mimosarum; assembly: GCA_000611955.2. Taxonomy (NCBI): domain Eukaryota; kingdom Metazoa; phylum Arthropoda; class Arachnida; order Araneae; family Eresidae; genus Stegodyphus; species Stegodyphus mimosarum. The sequence goes on along the minus strand of KK120923.1, from coordinate 39,961 downwards.
TTTAATAAACAGAAAATCTCTTCCTCTAAAACAGATTCAGTTAAAGTTTTCTTTAATTAATGGTGTTGCAACACGATTCTTCAGAAAAATATCCAAACTTACCACTTACCTTAAATATCTGTTATCCAATAAATTTTTCCCTTTTATTTCAAATTATATAAATATCTTATTTGTACAAAACTGTAAAATAATCAAGAAAAGAAAACTGCTTAATCACTAATGTTCAAAGTTCAATGGTGGGGAGTCTGGATAATGCATCTGTGTTAGACAGATTTCTTCCAGGGCAATGTTCTATTTCTAGATTATATTTCTGCAATGCTATGGCTCATCATTGCAATTTGGATGATTGCAAAGCATTTCTCATGAAAAATGCTAGTGAATTGTGATCGGTCACAATTTTTGCAGATGAATATCCATGGTTCAAATTTTCTCGCTAGTGAATAGTGATCGGTCACAATTTTTGCAGATGAATATCCATGGTTCAAATTTTCTCAATATTCATACTATAGCATAAGCTTCACACTCTATAGTCTGCCAGCTTTGTTCGTGTTTAGATAATTTCTTATTAGCACACGGGAAATTGTTTCTTTCCCCTTTGCTGTGATAAACATGCACCTACTCTGATTTGAGATGCGTCTAAATGAATGAAAAACGGATACTGTGGTGTTGGGGTGATCAGTTCCGTTTACATTGCTAAACATTCCTTCAGTTGTTGAAATACTGGCTCATGAATTTCTTTCTATTCGAGTATTTCCAGTTGTTTATTTTTCATGAGTTTTGTGAGTGAGCAGGCAATCTCTGCATACCCTGGGATGTAATCGTGATAGTAATTACATAATCCTAAAAGGCTTTTGAGATGCACCTTCATTTTCGGTGTTTCCAGTTCCTTTATTGCCTCTATTTTCACGGTATCAAGTTGTTGTTTCCTCAATCCGATAATGTGCCTTAAATATTTAATTCGTGGTTTTGCAAGAGAACATTTCTTCAAATTGATAGTGAATTCATGTGACTGAAGGCAGAAAGTGTTGAAATCAGTAGAAAATGCAGCTATGTTTTCAGCATAGGCTCTTGAAAATCGTTGAAAATCTTTCAGTGTTTATTCATTACTCTGAAAAGTTACTGCTGCATTCCGTAGACCAAAAGGTAACACTTCAAACCGATAATTGACCTCGATGAGTTTTGAAGGATGTGTATTCTTTACTTTGTTCTTTCATTGGTACAGCCCAATACCCTTTCAGTAAATCTAGTGTTGTTATGACATTTTCTCTTCCTATATTGTATATCAAATCAATGATGTTTTCTGTAGGAAAATCATCTGGGTTTATCACTGCATTCGGTGTTTGATAATCAGCACACAATTGAATATTTCCATTTCTCTTGCTTACGCAAACTACTGGGTGAGCTATTTCTGCATCACTTTCTTCTATTAGTCCTGATTTTAATAAATGTTCTACCTCTTCGTCAACCTCGGTTTTCAATGCTTCAGGAATCCTGCAGATATAAAGTTTCTTCCTCTCCATATCGGGTATTAATCTAATTTTATGGGCCTCAACTTTGGCTATTTTCAGCTTTCCAGTGAATAGTGCTCGACTGATTGATAAGAATGATTAATTTTCTTCTTTGCCAGGAATTTAAATTTTCTAAATTCAGATTCCCGGCTATTTTTAAATCTTCGAAGGGGGTTGAAAAATCTTTGCTTGGCAAAGTTATAATTTCTCGAAATTCTTCTTCAATTTCAAATATCACTCCAACTGCATTGACGCTAGCTTGAAATTTTTGTATTTTATTTGAATGAACATGTTTGATGTTTCCATTGCGTAATTTTTCTTTATACGAGGTGGTGTTAGTTTATACATTTATCTTTACCATTTTGGCAACACCAAGTTTCTCTGCATGCGAGCTTTGAATGTGTGTGTAAAAAAATGTGAAAAGGTACGTTTCTCAATTCTTCGACTTGCTTCTTGATTTGATACCGGCTTATTTAACATGGTAGCAGTTCTCGTGGTTTGTGAACATGAATGGAGAATTTAGGATTTATAATTTGTTTTAAAAGTTACCGGTACTAGCGTAAAAATGGCATGTGCTAGAAGCAGTGATATTGGTATACCGCTATTTGATGGCTCGGACTATTTTAATTGGAAAGTACGCATGATGAAATTTCTCCAATTTAAAAAATGTAAAGATGTTGTTCAGCGAAATATCAATGAAAATGATGATGTGGAAAAATGGGAAGAAAAGGATATCCAAGCTACAAATTACATCTACGGCGCCATAACAAACAAGCAGTTGGAATATATTCACGAGTGTGAGACAGCATTTGATATAATCACCAAATTTGATGCAATGTATTTAAAAACTTCAACTTCTCTCCAAATTGTTTGTCGAAATAATTTAGAATGTGTGAAACTGAAAAATTATCCTGATGTAAATATATTTTTTGATGATTTTGAAAAGTATGTGAACGAGCTGAAACATGCTGGCGCTACCGTGACGGAACAAGAAAAATTGAACTATATGCTAAGAGCATTACCTTCAAGTTACAGTCACATTGGTGACTTAATTGATGTATTACCAGAGAAGGACAGAACAGTTGATTACCTAAAAAGCAAAATCAAATCAAAATTACTTGAAGAGAATAATGATCATGAAGATTGTGCACCAGCAGAAAAATCAAGTGCCTTCAAAATTGAAAGAAGCAAATCGGCTCCACAAGGGAATGGCTGTTATAATTGTGGAAAACCTGGTCATATTAAAAAGAATTGTTGGCATGTCCATCAAGGGAACTATCGTGGTAACGGCTCCACTAATTATCGTGGTCGAAGTGCTTCAAACAATCAAGAACGTAGTCATGGTTTTCGTAGACATCGTGGACGCGGAGCATACTCTAACCACAGAATAAACAGTCATCAAGAAAATAGTTTTCACACCACTGTTATCGAAAGTAACATGTCAAGTTCCAGTGCAAATATTGTGACGAATAAAAATGAAATCATTTGGTTACTGGATAGCGGATGCACAGACCACATTATAAACAGTGATGAATATTTCAAAGAGCAAGTCACTTTGAAGGATCCTATTCAAGTGAAAGTCGGTGACGGAAGGATTTTGAAAGCTACAAAGGTTGGCAATATAATAGTTTCTTTTCCTGTATATAACTCTGAATCTATCATAACATTGAAGAATGTATTTTATGTAAAAGAAATGAAAGCAAATTTATTAAGTTATTCAAAGATTACTGATAATCATAAAATAGTTTCAAAAGAAAAGTTCTCTAAAATTTATAATATCAATGGTTCATTAGTAGCAATAGCAAAGAAAGAAGAAAGATTATATAAAGTAAAGAGTTATGTTAAAAATAGTAAAATGTTTGCAAATTTGACCAACACTAAGTTAACGTTAAAAGAAAAATTGCACCGTTCACTTGGACATATAAATTTTAAATATCTGGATATTATGTGCAGAGATCAACTATTAGATGGAATCCCTAAAGAAATAGAAACTGAATATATGAAGTGTGCCATATGTATTGAAAATAAAATGCACAATTTACCATTCAAGAATAATAGAAGAAAAGCAGAAGATATTCTGGAGATTATACATACAGATGTAAATGGACCTCACAGAACAAGTGGATGTAATGGTGAGAAATACTTTGTGAGTTTTATTGATGATTATAGCAAGCTGGCAAAAATTTATTGTATCAAATCTAAGGATGAAGTCTCTAATTGCTTAATTGAATATGTAAATGAAATTCAAAATTTAACAGGGAAGATGATCAAAGAACTAAGATGTGATAATGGTAGTGAATATATGAATAGCAAGATATACAAATTTGCAAGAGAAAAAGGTATCAAGATAAAATCATGCCCACCATATGTACATGAATTAAATGGTATTGCTGAGCGTTACAACAGAACTATAATGGATATGGCAAGATGTCTTTTAGCTGAAGCAAAAGTTGACAGACGTTACTGGCCTGAAGTGATTAAAGCTGCTGCTTATTTGAAAAATAGGACATTAACAAATACTGTTGTAAAGAAGACACCATATGAAATATTTTTTAACAGGAAACCATCTGCAAATGAATTGAAATTATATGGAAGTAGAGTGTATGTAAGAATACCAGAAGAAAAGAGAAATTCTAAGTGGGATAAAAAGGCTGAATTTGGAATCTTACTTGGATATACAGAAGTTGGATATCGAGTTTTGATGAATAACAAAATTGTAGTTGCCAGACATGTTGACATCATTGAAGAAGACATAATGTGTGTAGGTTGTGATGATGAAGATGAGAAAAATATTACAGATAAGAAGAATGAACCTCAAGAAGTGTCATATGAATCGAGTAATGATAACTCCAAGGACAGTGTGATAAATGAGGATGAAACAAAAGGTGGAACGAGACCAAGAAGGCAAATCAAACCACCAGTTCGATTTCATGAGGAATTCGGGTACTACTGTGTTAGTGCAAATTTTTGTGATGCTACAGTTCCAGGTAACTTTGAGGAGGCGATAACATGCAGTGAGGCTGGACATTGGAAAGAGGCAATGGACTGTGAAATGAACAGTCTTGTTAAAAATGACACTTGGACACTAGTGACTAAACCAGAGGATAAAGCAATTCTAGATGTGAAGTGGGTATTCAAAAGAAAACCAGGTAATGTTTTTAAAGCTAGATTAGTAGTTCGAGGTTTCCAGCAAAAAGATAGTATTGAGGATACTTACTCTCCTGTCATTAAGATGCAAACCTTAAAATTGTTACTTTCCTATTCTTGTCAGTATAATTTAAATATTCATCAAATGGATGTTGAGACTGCTTTTTTAAATGGTTATGTTGTATCTGAGGTTTATGTTAAACAACCACAAGGCTATAATGATAATTCGAATAGAGTGTATAAATTGAAGAAAGCACTGTATGGGTTGAAAGAAAGCCCTCGTGCTTGGTATGAGTGTTTTAATGAGTATATTACGAGTCTAGGATTTCGTAGGAGTAAATATGATTATTGTCTTTATGTAAAATCTGAAAATGATGTATTTGTATATATTCTTTTATTTGTTGATGATTTGTTGATATGTTGCAAAGATACTCAGGTAATTAATGATATTAAGGAACAACTACATAATAAATTTAAAATGAAGGATTTAAATAAAGTAAAAAGTTACATTGGAATTGATATTGAATATGATAACAAGAAAAGTAATATCTTAACATTGAGTCAGGAAAATTATATTGAATCTTTAGCTAAGCTGTATGGTATTGAAAATTCAAAGCTTTATGATACACCAATGGAGACTAATCTTAAACTAAGCCAATCTAATTTAAATGAAAATGTTAAATATAGAAATCTAATAGGAGCACTCTTGTATATTAGTCATGGTACTAGACCAGACATATCTTTCAGTGTAAACTATTTAAGTAGATTTCAAAATTGTTATGATGAGACACATTTCAAATATGCTTTGAGAGTTTTAAAGTATTTGTACTTAACAAAACATCTAAAATTAACCTATAGTAAAAATCTTACAACTGATATTATGAACTGTTATGTTGATGCTGATTGGGCAGGTGATATTGTTGACAGAAAGTCAACTACTGGGTTTGTTATTGAATTATTTGGTAATCCAATTTATTGGAAATCCAAAAAGCAAAATTGTGTGACAAAATCTTCTACTTTTGCTGAATATATTGCTCTATCTGAGGCTGTGACAGAAATTAATTTCTTAAAAAATGTGGTGAATGATGTTTTTGCTGATATAAATGACCCCATTAAAATTTATGAAGATAATTCAGGAGCTTTGGCCATTGCTAATTATGGGAACTTCACTAAAAATTCAAAACATATAGAAGTTCAGTATCATTATGTACATGAGAATGTTCAAAATGGAGTAATTGAAATTGTAAAGATTGATTCAGAATCAAATATTGCAGATATCTTTACCAAGTCTTTAGGAAAGATTAAATTTATGAAATTCAGAGAGGGTTTGAAACTGAAGTAAATTCTGTATACTATTTATATAAGTGATGTTTATTTAAATATTTTTGCTTGAGATGAAATAGATTTTGGTAATGTCTTTATGTGAACTAAATTGTATTTAACTTTGATTTTGGCATTTAAATTAATGAAAGAAATATTTTGAAATAATTTGTGTTAAGTGTTGAATGTTATTGTTTATATCTATGCTTAATTGTAATCGGTAAAGATGAAAAGGTTACCTATATCTATGTTTATCTGTAATTAGTAAATATAAATGTAAGGAGGCGTGTTAGTTTATACATTTATCTTTACCATTTTGGCAACACCAAGTTTCTCTGCGTGCGAGCTTTGAATGTGTGTGTAAAAAAATGTGAAAAGGTACGTTTCTCAATTCTTCGACTTGCTTCTTGATTTGATACCGGCTTATTTAACAGGTGGACAATGACTTTGGATTTCTCCTGGTCCAGTCCAATGTACATAGAGTTTGTTATTTGAATCTGCGATCAGTAAATAGACTTGTTCCAAATTTTGAAATTTTTTGGAATTGACCTTCGGTTAAAATATTCAGCATACTTTTGTTGTTTCTCACTTGCAAGTAACTTACCTTGTTCCAACATTATTTTTAAAGGCTATAAGTAAATTCAGATTCACTTAAATTAGGTAGTAAAGGTATTTCTCCTGACCATGAAGACTTTAGTACTGCTAAAGGACCTCTTGTTTGTCTTCTGTACATCACTTGAAATGACGAGACTCGGATGGTGCAGTTCAGTATTTCCCGATAAGCAAAGACCAAGTATGGGATGTGCTTATCCCAATTTGAAGGATCAGTCCTGATGACATGATGTAACATTTGCTTAAGGGACTTGTTCCACCTTTCTACCAATCCATTTGAAGTGCTGTAAGCAGGTGTAGAGAATCTAAAGTGAGAACCTAGTCTTTTCTGAAACTCTTTAGTTAAGTTTGAGACAAAGTTACTTTCATTGTCTCTAGCTATTGCATTAAGGATTCTTGTTCTCATAAACATCTAAACATCTCCAAAAGTGCATCGCAAGTGGCTTTTGCTGTCAAGCTTCTCAGTGGGATTGCTTCTGGCCATCAGAAATATTGATCTAAGCATAATACGTATTTGTGTTTTCTAGTAGAAGGAGGTTCAGTAAGTCCAATTACGTCAACATTCACTACTTTGAAAGGTAATTCTAGTTTTCTGACAAGTGTAATATCCGATCTCTTTTCTGGACACTTCAACTGGCAACATTTTTGCATGTTTCGCAAAAAGTTTCAACACCTTGTGCTAATCCTGGACAAAAATAAATAAATATCGAATCCTCGCCTTTGTTTTATTTAGTCTCAGATGTGCTTCCAAAAATGGAACTATGTGCTAATTTCAACACCTGTTTTCTTCTACTAACAGGAAACATCAACTGAAAAACAGTCTGTCTCGATATTTTTTCTTTGGTGATGTAAAAGATGGTCAATAAATAAATAGTTCCCTTTTTTTTCCTTCAATTAACTTTCATGCCTCCCTCAGTGATGGACCGAGGAGGGGGGTATTCTACATTCTTGTTTATTTGCACTTCGGTGAATAGACTCTGCAAGTTTTCTCCTTCGGCATTATTTCTTTCGGAAATGTCGATGTTTGATTTTCGCCAGCAGGATTAATCAATAGTTTGCATATTTCTGGAGTTATTAAGCACGGCACATTTAACTTATCGGTCACTGCAATTAATGTATCCACAAAATTAAATAAATTACTTCAAAGGTTCTTATAATAAATAGACACACAGCAAACATTTTCTTCAACTGGTTGTTTGAAAGCAGGGGGCAGCACGATTATGAGCGATGAATGTATGAACATTATCTGCGTTCCAGAATCCATGATAGCTTCAATTTTCTCAGAGTTAATAAATACACTTACTTTTTGCAACGGTTGGACAATTTGTTCTTCATATTCGGGTCATAGATGGACGAGTCTACTTTAGCTATAATGGCTTCTTCTTCTGATGTTTTATTTGAATTTCTAGGAGTTTGGGGTTCATCTTTTTCTTCTTCTTTCTTCTTTTGTCTGGGCAATCTCTTGCGATGCGTTGATAGCTTTCACAAATACAACATTTTTCTCTTTTCACAGACAATCCTTCTTGTTTTGAGCATTTTCTTCTCATGTGTGGGAGAATATATTTATCTTGTGTACATGTTGTATCTAGGAATTTCGGTGGTCGTTTAATTTCCTTTCAGACTTTCCTTTCGCCCTGTGAAATAGATAACACATTCTTCAGTTAATTCTTGCAGCTTCAACCATTTATTTCCTTGGCATATTGCGACGTGTGCTGTTGTTTCTCCATCTAAAGCTTGAAATAATATATCCAAAATAATTAACTCCTCCTCGAGTGTTTCAAAAGCTTATACTTCTCTTGATTTACAGTAACAGTCCCATGTAGCTGTTAGTCATGAAGCAAATCGGATATGCATTTTGACGGAATAACATTTAGTTCTTCTAGTAGTCTAAAATTTTCTAAGCAGGAAAGAGGAGTAAGTTGATATTCCTTCAGAATGAGTTTTCACTTTTTTGTAGTTTTACGGATCTTTATCCTTTATATGAACGAGGACATTTGAAGCTTTTTCTCCAATTAGTTTCAATAATATTTCCGATTTGAATTCTTCTGAAACTTCCTTGTGTTTAAATGCTGTTTCAATAGAATCGAAAAATAGATTACATGCTTCCACTCTCTTCAGTGCTGGTATAGTCAGTGTTTCTACTCCTTTGATCAGCTTGTTGAGGGAAATTTCGGTTTCTCGTTCTGTGTTTTGGATTGAAGGAGTCAGATTTCTACTTCTTTTATTTTGAGTTGCTCGAATATTTGCTAATTCTATTTTGTGTTCTCTTTCTGTTTTCAATCTCTCTTCTTCCATTTGTATTCTTTCGATTTCTTCTTTTCTTCTATTCTCATTTTCCATTTCTTCCTTTTCTTTTCTGTTCTCCAATGCAGTAATCAAAATTTCTTTCACAAAATCAGCATCTTCGATGTATTCTCTGCTATTTTGAAATTTGCGTTTCAGTTCTGCCAGCTTCAAATCTCTTAGTTGCTTCTTTGCCAATTTCAAATAAAACAGTTACCAAATCTTCTTTCTTCATGTTTCTGAACATTTTCTTTTCTTTAAAAAAATTTTTCAAACTTCAGAATTAAATAATTCTCATTTCTCATGCTTTTATTTCAAAAATACGAACTTCTTTCATATGTTAGGTGTAATGTTAGGCCTCTTTTCACAGTTCTGAACTCTTGCTCTCGTTATGCAGAGAGTGTTGTGGTTAAATGTTTTCATGGTTAAGAAGGCACCATTTGACAAGACAAAATAGAATATTTATTAAAATAACATTTAAGGCATATAATTTAACTAAGAGCAGAACATCGCTCCTACAACACAGAAAAAGGGAACACCTCATTCCTCTGTGGCAAACATTCAACATAAATATAGCAGACTTTTTGGGAGAAGAGACAAAATGTGCCAAACAGTTGCCAAATACTACAATCAGGTGAAGAGGGTCATGGGTTTTGAAGAGAAAAGTTACAGGTACTCTACAATTATACTATTTCATTAAGGAGTACATAAAAGAAAAAAAAAGGGGGTTGGAGCAACAGGTCTGTGTAATCAAGGTTAAACTTTTATTACAACTCCATATATATAAAGATAGAGTATCATAGAATTTTATTATTTTATTTATTTATTTATTTATTTATTTGTCTTTTTTAAACAAAAAGATCCCAAAATCATTTCCATGCAAAATGCTGCTGCAAATTTAAGTGTCGACTGAAAAAATACTAGCTTGCATGCCTATATCAGAGACAAAATTCAGATTTCTGTGGTGGAAGGTAAACAACTATAATCCACATTCATTCTACTGCAGTATTTATAATTTGCTTCAATTTTGAAATACTGAATACAGTAAATTAAAGTTAATTGTTAAACTAATAATCAATAAATATCAATGAAATATTCTAAAGATCAGGACTTAAGCAATTTTTTAAACATTTTGCAGTTAATTCCCAAGATTAGCCTATAACAGACTAAGAACTAGAAACAATAATTAAATAGCCTTCAGTGTGACATTAATCGCTGCATATGAAGCTTTAATTTTATACATTTGCTATTATATAATAGTTTTCATACTAATTTCATACCTACATATTTTTTGGTATATTAGATATATTACTGTAACTTCCTATTTTAGCAGCAAAATAAATAGCTCTTGGTTTAAAATACAATAAAGTACAGATAGAAATATTATAACACAGATAATTTAAAAATTACAGACATTTTAACAATAACTCTTATCACAATAGTATTTTTCAGGACTATTTAGATTATTTTTTACTATTTAGGTTGTTTGCACATAATTTAAAACATCCCAATAAAAAAATATAAATATTATTAAAATTTGCAAGCTTAAGTGAAAGTTTTTTTGAACAAGATGACATCATATGGTAAGAGTTAAAAGAAATATGAAAAGTTAGAATATGAAAGCTCAGAATTGTGATCATAAAGTAATCAGTGCTGGGGGGTGTCAAAGGGAGATATCTGTCCCTGGTCCCATGCCAAAAATTGAATTTTTGGCAAACAGGAGAGGGCACAAAATTTTAGTTGCTCCTGAGCACCAAGAAATATAGCTACACACATAAAATAATAAAACTTTCATAAGCAAACACATTACTTATTTTAGTAGTGAAATCTTCCCATAAAGACATAGTAAATATTATTTCTACAAATATAAATTACTTGTTAGCAATAATAATCATAAACACAAACATGCTACAGTTTTGATTAAAAAATCCAAAATTGCAATACCACTTCAGTTTTATAAAATCTACAAACCAGACCAGAAATACAAACACTTACAATTTTCAATATCCAGCTTTTGCTTTTTTGCAACAGAAATAGATTCATTAATATTTGTAACTGGATTTAGATTATTTTGATGGTGTTCTAAAACTTTCAAAGTTGGAATCCAACCATCTTGTTCACTTTCCCAATGATCTAACCTGCAATATAAATATTCATTGTAATCATAAAATATTATACACATGTCATGATAGCACAATACTGGAAGCACTGATGCAAGAACACTGAAATGTATAAGCGTAGCAATGTTGTTTAGCGCAGATAATTGATCCATATTAAAGAGGAACAAGTCAAGTTGGATTAATTTCCTTTTTTATTTAAATTCACATTTGTGGCCACAATTCACTTAACACTCCAACCGTGCCTATTTCCAGAATATTTTACATTTTGATACTCTGATGATAGAAGCGAGCATAGTGAAGCATCCATGCAGCACAGAAGATGAACTGAAAAGTGACACATCAGTTCAGAGGAAGAAAGTTTCAGTTAGAGTTAAAACGTTTTGGTTTACAATTATTTGATTGGGCAAGAGGTATCTGTATTACACATTACATAGGATCACATGATTAATATCAATGATGCAGTTTAGACTGATAGCGCTATTTTTAAGATGGAGAGATGAAATCCCGAAATTAAATAAAAAAATAAAAGACATAATAGCCAATTAAAATTTAGAACTTTGCTTTCATTTTTTTACTCACATCCCCCCCTTTCAAAGACAAAAAGGCGGAGCGAGAGAGAAGCCATTTTGAGAGAATAAAGCATTAGAGCAGCAAAATATGAGAGATATAAATTTGAAAATACAAAACATAAAATTAACTTTTGAACAATTAAAAAATTATAAGTCGTAAAATTTTGAATTCAATAACAATTTTTTTAAGTACCATATTCCTTTAAAACAATTGCACATTTTTTGAGTTCTATTAAGATTTGATTTCAATCTGTAAAAAGTTCTTGTTTCTGGAACATTCACATCACAATTTTGATGTTCTTTAATTTCTTCTAATGATAATAAATTAACTTGCAAACTTAAATGCTATAAATAAGATTTCTAGTTAAGATATCAGTTTAAACATTAGTAGAACCTTTTTTGTACTTAATAACAAAGTCATACACAGATAATTTCAAAGACCATCTGAATAACCTACCTGTAGGATGTTTAATGTTCTTAAGCCAGACTAAAGCAGCATGATCAGTATGTACAGTAAAATGATTTCCATGTAAATAATACTAAAATTTATCTATGGCATCAATAATTGCTAAATACTCTAATTCAGTTATTGCATAATTTTCCTCATAAGATCTTAGTTTTCTAGAATGAAAAGCAGTTGGGTGTAGGTTACGATCTGAGTGTTCTTGTTTCAAAACTGCACCAACAGCTTCTTTAGATGCATCAACAAATACATGACAAGGATATTTTGGATTAAGTTAAAATGGGTTTTGAAATTAATACATCCTTTAAATTTTGAAAAGCAATTCGACATTCATTAGTCCATTTATAAGGAGTATCTTTTTTAGGTAAATTTGTTAAAGGGCATTTTTTCATAATTTTGAATAAATTTACAGTATGTGTTTATACTTCCTAAAAATCTCTGCAATTCTTTAACATTTTTTTGCTAGTTGTAATTTTTTAATAACTTCAATTCATTACTAGGTTGATATTTTCCTGCTTGAACTTCATATCCTACAAAACATATTTCTTCGTTAGCAAAATTGCACTTAGACCGTTTTAATTTTATATTCTCTTTTTCGCATATGTCAAATATTATTTTAAGATGTTTATTAAAATAATTTAAAGCAAATTGAATTTGATATTTGCTTAAAATTTGTCTAAGAGCTCTTTGAAACACAGCTGGGGAATTTTTCCAACCAAAATGTAATCTACTGAACTCATAAAGACCAGAATTTGAAGTAAATGCCAATTTTTCAGTGTCTTTTTCATTTAATTTTATATACCAATAACCTGATGTTAAGTCCAATGTGGAAAAATGTTTGCATTTCTTAACTGATCTAGCACAGCATCAATTCTAAGAATGGGCTCACTGTCTGTTTTGGTAATTTGGTCAAGTTTCCGATAATCAATACATGATCTAGATTTTGCTTGGTTATCTTTTTTATAAGTTACAGGTGCAGCATAAGGATTAAAAGAAGGTTTTATGATACCAGCATTTAATAATTCATCTATTTGTCTTTTAATTTCACTATTATCTTTAGGAGAGGCTCTATATGGTCAAAAGGCTATAGGTAATTCTGAAGTTAAAATTACTTTTGGAGGTTCCATATTGATACAACCCACATCATATTTGTTTTTAGCAAATATATGATTATAGTTACTTAACAATTTTTGCAACTGATCATATCAAATTCACTGTTTTCAGCATAATTATAAAAATTTTTAGTACTTACATTATTTTTACATATAAAGTTATTCTGAAAAAACTTATTTAGTTGAATACCTTTACTTATCATTTGTTTAAATTGATACACTTTATAATTACTAAAATTCAACTGCAATTTAAATAAAGAAACACGTGATAATAATAATAAATAAGTTAAATTAGAATTCACAACATAAAATATTATAGTATTATTAATTTTACCAATTTGACATAATAATTTAATTACCTTAGTCACAACAAAGAACTCTGGATAATGAATATAATTTTATATTAGGACTATTGTTAAGAAGTTCAATTTGTGCATCAATAGAATTTAAAAGATTTTCAGATATTAATTACATTTACCTGCGACCCTGTATCGATAATCACAGGAACTTCTTTTTGGTTAATTTTTACCTTAACTTTAAAATATTTTCATTTTATTTATTAATTACTTCATTCATAAATGATCTTTCTTTCAATTAATTATTCTTTATTCCTTTCACTAGCTTCCCCCATTGCTAACATGTCTTCTATGCTCTGCTTGTCCATCTAAAATGATGTTGTCTCCATTAACCTATGCATATTGTATATAAGAAATTATCATAATTGTTATGATTAAAGAGTACATTATCTATGAGGAATTATTTTAGTGTGCCTAGAAATCTGGAAATAAAGATAATAATTGGCTGAACTTTGTTTGGTATCAACTTCTTTCTCACATCCTACCACTCTGCCATCACAACTGCCAGCTTTTAAAGTACCCGTATTGCGACTATGCATGAAAATTATGAGGACAACTTTAAAGCTGGCAGAATAAGTACCTGCTGCTACAACCCCAGTGTGTTTTAGTTCACAGTAATTAACTCTGCTATGAAGCGATTAGTGGTGTTCTTCTTTTTCTCCATCTTCACCAAAGTGTGGACATTTCCCCAATTGAATTTCAACAATTTCCAGTAACTGCAAAAGCAAAATTTGATTTAATGCAGTGTGTTGACAGTTCATCGATCTCTACATTGTGATGACTTCTGTTGCTGTGACCTGTGTGGGTTTTTCTGTTTCAAGGCCGTCTAAAGCGAAAAATGACGCATCAATTCAGAAGAAGAGAGGGAGTCAGTTTCAGTTCGAGTTAAAAAGTTTTGGTTTACAATTATTTGATTGGACAAGAGGTATCTGCATTAAGCATTATGTAGGATTGCATGAGTAATATCAATGACACAGTTTAGACTTATAGCGCTATATTTAAAATAGAGAGATGAAGTCCCCAAATTAAATAAAAAATAAAAGAAGTTAGAGCCAATTAAAATTTAGAACTTTGCTTTCATATTTTTTATCTTACATACATATTCATATATTATGACTAAACTAACAAAGTAGTTTTATCAGCATTAAAAACTTATACTAGCAGAAATTTTAGTAGTATACAGCCTTATGTACTTGAAATATTTCTTCAGCTGTTTCTCTTTTAGTCTGGAGTATACTGCATTTGAAACATAGCTAAATAATACTGAATACCAAAGAAAAATAAAATAATGCAATATTTCAGGTTATGAAAAAAATTACTAGCACTATTTAACTGCAAAATTCATTTGATGGGTATTTAGACAATTTTTATTGATAATAGAGAAGTGGCAATTATTAAAACTCAGACTACTGGGTACATCTTATACCTACAATAATAACATCTGAGATCATCTGGAACTGTCAGGGCTTCCACAATTCTGAATTTTAGATAAACAATTTAATCTAGTAAGATGACATACAGACATGGCAACATTTGGGCTTCACTTATTGTTCAGGTCAGGTAGAAAAATGTTACCCTCCCCCACAACTACTCAAGGACCAAAAGAGTGATCCTAGCTAACATCATACAATGTTAGTCAATGTATTGTCAGCGGCCATGGTGCAACTTCCTAGCCAGCAGGTGTTTGAAAGCAGCATGCAGGCATCTAAGTTAGTCTGGAGGGATAAAAGTGGCATTTATGGGATACCTGTTTCCTTTCATCAAGCATTATACTAATAATTCCAAGACTTAGTAAGTGGGGAGATTTTTTACATTATTTTATTTTATTTATTTATTTATTGGCTGTTTGTCCAGATTTTGTAGTTCAGTCCACTAATGGCCAACATTTGATTCTATTTGCATTCCAAAAATACATATGAGAAACTATGTTTCCACCACCTTTTTTTTTTTTTCCTTTGCAGATAACCAAAATTACCCTAAAACAGCTATTATTTGCTTTCATTCCCTATCCTTGTAAGCTTATCAACAAGGTAATTTCACTTAACTAAATGTTCACTTACTATTGCTGCTTTTGTTGGATAACTGTTGCATATGTGTGAGTTGTACAGTAGATGTTCAAATATTTTGGAAGGATGAAAAATTTTTATTTTCCCCTTCAAATCCAGAACAGTTTACTGTTCTTCTACTTATTTCCCATTGCACTTTGGTGAAAAATCATTGAAATGATGTATTAGTAATTAGGCCAGATGGATTATGAAGGTATGGAAGATATTTGGTTCTACTCTCTAGTTCAATGCATTACAGAGAGATTTCTCAGTACACATTTTAACAGAACTCTCCAATTTTCTGATTTATATGGCATACTTCTAAATGAATGATGAAAAGGTTTCAGAAAATTTACCAGCAATACTTACAGTGATAACAAAGTTTGTTTTATTACATTTATAATTAATTAGAAGATTAATCAGCAGTATTTTCAATGAGAGCAGAGATACTTGCCTTATTACTTACTAATTACAATCTGCCCATAAAACATTACAAGTTATGGAAGTATCCACCATACGAGCCCCATAAATTTGCCAACATTCGAATTCGTTTAGTTCCAACATGATGCACTCACAACTGCAAAGAACACTGTCTTTGTAAAAAATTACACTTGCAATGCAATGAGAATGCTGTACAGGTGGCATTAGTGAGCAAACACATAAGCGCCACCAACAGCTTTTGTAAGAATAAACATTTCAGTTGAAACATGCATTTTACGAGGTATTTCCATATTTTCATGTTTTTATCAAACCACTGTAAAGTAAAGAAGCGAACTTAGCTATAATGTAGTAGGATAAGTTCATGGTATAGAATGCTGAAATGTTGATTCACTGTGAAATATTGCATTTCAGAGATGTTGATTCATACTGCAAGCTTTGCAGCCCAAGTAGATTAACCAACTGAGCGGCATGACCAACTTTTTATCCGGTCATAAGATTTTTTTGTTACTTGATACATTTTAGCTTATAATTTAAAAGATATTTTGCTTTCTTACTTTCTTTAATAATGTAAATGTAATCTTAATGAATGTAAATTTATGAAAATAGAGGCTAAAATAAGTAATTATATAAACTTAGCTAAGAAATGCTGCATAAATACAGGTATTCATGATAGATCCAAAAACTCATGCCGATCAGAGGGTTAAATAGACACCTTTATTTTAAAAAACTTGTTGTGGCCACAAACAACTTGGCACATTACTTGTACATTTACATTTTTTATAGTTTTGCAGTAAAAAGAGAGCAGCAAGCCACAGTCCAGGTAGGTTGAAGCATAGCAAGCAAGTAAGTTGTAATCCGGATGAAATCTTAATTCAAAATGAGTTAGTTTCAGCTCTCAATGCATTTGATGAGATAATTAATACTGCTATAAAATAATTATGAGTTTAAATTGTGTTTACATAGTCATCTGAAATGAACTGTCTCGAAATGACATAGTGCAGAAAAATATTACTATTTTTAGAAAAGAGTGTGGAAATAAACAAAACTAAGCATTACGGAATTTACAAATCAATTTTTACATTTTCGCAATTTGATTTACAATTTTACAAGACTAATTTCACAAGTCAATCGATACCAAAGTAAAAATTCTTCAAGAACAAGTTGCGGTTGCTAGCATTTTATTTCCATTTCAAGTGTGGAATGAAAATGTGTGTCAACTGTAAATAAAAAGGAAATAAATGAATTTGGCCAACTCTACAAATTTCTCCTTCTTTACACATGCATCAATTAAACATTTATGTTATTACTACACAGTCCAGTCACATTAATGTGACCACCACGTACTTTCCATGTCAAAGTTAAATAACCAATCACAGAAGGCAGGTGGCAGCACAGTGCAGTTGAGCGTATATAAAGGGTGTGTGAGGGCTTCGGAAAACATTTCAATCGTTGGCGTAATGCAGAAACGAAGCGATTTATCCGACTTCCAAAAGGGCATGATCATTGGCTTTCGGGCCAAGGGTGGAAGCATTTCCGAAACGGCTGAGTTTGTGAACTGTTCGCGTGCCGCCGTGGTAAAAGTGTACCGTGCATGGCAAAATGGGACTGTCCAAAATCAGCGACGTGGCAAATGTGGTGCACCACGGGCCATAGATGACAGAGGCGAACGACGGTTGCGGAGATGCGTTCGGGCAGATAGACGGGCTACCGTTGAGCAACTGACCACCAAAATGAACCAAGGGGCTACCAAAAGTGTCTCCCAAAGTACTATTCAGCGAACATTGCTGCGTCTGGGCCTCCGAAGCAGACGCCTGGTTCGTGCACCTATGCTGACTGCTGTTCATCGACGGCGAAGGCTAGAATTTGCACGCCAGTACAGCAGCTGGACGTCCACTGAGTGGCGACAGGTTGCGTTTTCGGATGAATCGCGTTTTATGCTCCATCGGACAGATGGACGTTGGCGTATAAGGCGTGAAACCTCTGAAAGGAACCACCCTGCAACCATTGCCGGAACGGTCCAAGCTGGAGGCGGGAGCATTATGGTCTGGGGAATGTTTTCCTGGCATTCTCTAGGTTCACTGATCATTGTGGAAGGCACAATGGATCAATACAAGTACGCATCTGTCCTTGCGGACCATGTTCACCCCTACATGCGCATTGTTTTTCCTCAGGATGATGGCATCTTCCAGCAGGACAATGCGAGGTGCCATACAGCTGCCAGTGTACGTGCGTGGTTCGAAGAGCACCAGGATGAGTTTACCGTCCTCCCCTGGCCAGCAAACTCACCTGACTTAAACCCAATCGAGCATCTGTGGGACCATCTCGATCGAGTTGTTCGCGCCATGGATCCTCAACCGCGTAATCTAGCGCAGCTGGCCACGGCATTAGAGTCGGCATGGCTCAACATCCCAGAGAACACCTTCAGGGACCTATGTGACTCTCTTCCTGCACGTCTCGCAGCAGTCCGCTCTGCGAAAGGTGGTTATTCTGGCTTTTGACAGATGGTCACATTAATGTGACTGGACTGTGTATATGTGACTATAAAAAAAACTTTCCTCATATATAAACCACCTGGCAGCCTATCTGCCCAATCAAAAGAAATGAAATTTCAGATATTTTTATTTGATGGTATGCGCTTGAGATTGTGATGATTTAAAGCAATAAAACTCTACCAATGAAAAAAATTTCAAAAATTTTTAATGGCAACACTCATTTTTTCTTGCACAAATTGATCAGGCCACTGAAGAACCATCAATGTGCTGGAACAATACATGTATGACGAAAATTGCCATTCTAAAACATTTCCAAAGTAAGGACCAATGACAACACAAGCGAAGACAGAGGAGAAAAAACTTTGATTGGAATTACAAGTTTTCAACGTGCCACTTTCTCGGATGATAATGCATTGCATTATGGGAGATTGCTGACAACAATAAGCGTAACACTGCAGGAGGAATATGTATCATTTCACATTTTATGGCATCTTTTATTTCTGACAAAATCTCATACATTTGATATGTACACCTTAGACTTTAGATCAACCCAGAGCAAATGGAGTGAGGTAGCCAGGAAACTGCAAAGTTAGCAGGAGATGACTATCTTGAAACATTGTATATGTTGAAAAACTGTAATTTCATTAAAAGTTTTTTCTCCTCTCCTCTCTTGTATTTTAATAGCCCTTTACAATATTCTTCTTTGCAAATGTTTTACACCCACAATTTTCACCATATGTATATCATTCCAATGCCATTTATGGTTTTTTCAATGTCCTGATCAATTTGCTCGTTTAAAAAAAAAGGATATCGCCATTGGAAAATTTCTAAATTTTTTCACTATAACTGTAACCATGAGAGCTCTATTGTTTTAAGGCCCACCAGCGGCCGAGCGGTAAAGACGCTGAACACTGGTAGTTCGGTCCGAGGTTCGAATCCTGCGAAAGGGCTGGTTGCATCTGCGTTTTCTTGGTTTTCCCCATGTGTAACGTGTATACGAGCCAGTTTCCCTTAGAAAGTCCTCCACAAAGGCATCCCTCCCTTTAGGCAGATAGCCCTCGTGTGCTTTGCCATAACTGAATAACCTAACCTAACCTAACCTATTGTTTTAAGTCATCACAAACCTTCAAATAACAATATTTAAAATTATATTACAATTAGTTGAGCGGATAAGCCAGTAAGGATTCATATATCAGAGAAGCGTTTTTATGATCACCTTGTAAATGTATCAGCATTTAATTACTCTAATTTTCTTTTCTTTTCTTTTATATAAGAGGGTGTTTACACTTTTTTAGAACAATTTCAATCAAAAATTTTTAATAAAGCAAATGTTTTGGAATAAAAATTTCTGGCAACAACTTGTTACTTGAAATGAGAAGTATCATTGGCTAGTTTTAAATTTATTCTTGTTTCAAAACGTTGTATGTAAGTAAGCTATGGATTGAAGGATATTTTTTTGTGCTCTCTAAAGAGAAACATTCCTATTCCATAACTGAAAATGTGAAATGCATGGTTTTAAAATTTCTAAGTGCAAAAGAAGCAACATTATTAATAGAAAAGGGGAAAATATTCAGTCATTAATTTTACATGGAAAAAGATTCCAAATGAAAACCAAAAAAGGTATATGCTATTTCTAATGTTAAATAGTTGGTAACAAGAGAAAAACAAATGAATTGCAAAATCTTTAAATACACCTGCAGTAACAATAAATAAAACAATAAATCAAGATTTAAAACTAAAAAAAAAAAAGTTTTTCATAATGTTCATTAGCTTTTGCTGAGGCATGTTGCTCAACACAGAACAATATGTAGAACCCAGCATGAAAACTGTTTATCAGGAGATAAATGGAAATACATTGTAGCCCTTGATAAGGCATACATTTACCTAAATGAGAACAAAGCAAAAAAGGTCTACTCATTATTAAAAATAAACAGAAAAAATGCACAAACCTGATTCCATCAATGTAAAGAAAGTTTCAGTAAGGGGTTTATGATTGCTGGACTAATCTCTTACAATGGGAAATTAAAAATATGAAGAGTGGGAAAAAAAAAGTTAAAAGCAACTCAACACACTATCAAGAGAAGGTTTCACATCCAATTTTTACAGAAAAAAATTCCATTCCTTTATCCCAATGATTTTCAAAGTGCAAAACATTATCAAGACAAAGTAATAAGTCACACTTTAAAAAGTACCACTGCATTCCTTGAAAAAACGAGGACTGATACAGTTATTGCATATGTCCCTTTACACATATTCTTTTTTTTTTTTTTACACATATTCTTTTAAAGTCCCCTGACATTTTACCTGTGGTCTATTATGTCTTTCGTCTCTCGAAAAGGAATATGTCTAATCACAGACTTACCACAAGTGATTGACTCCAGAAAATAGTCGAATAGGAATGGAAATCAATATCCTTGGAAATTTTATGAAAATTCTTCTAGCCTAGAAATCATAATGCAGACTTATAGTCCAGAAAAAAGCTACCATATCGAATAAAAAAAAAAAAAAAAAAA
>KK120923.1:8772-18947 GCA_000611955.2 Stegodyphus mimosarum | reverse complement strand
AAAAAAAAAAAAAAATACTCTTTACATTTTAAACATTAAATGGCCCTGAAATAATTCTAAAAATGTGTAAACACCCTCTGCAATTTTGATTATAACAATGAAAATTACTAATCAATACTCTTCTTAGAGTTGCCAACTTTACAAAGGAACAAAAAGAATAAAAGAAAATTTGGGACAAATTTTTCCCGAGTTACATTTTTTTCCCTTAATTTACAAAATATATAAAATGATGCCAAAATTTGTGTCACCTCGAAAGCTCAACAGTCAAGATCTGGCCCTGAACATTGCTAGGTATATTGCTTCTAATATTACAGAACTAATATTTAGATAAAACTTAGCTCAAAATTAAATATGAATAAAGTTGTTACTTTAAACAGATTGCATCAGGTTGTTGAATTTGAGCTTGTTGAATACATAATTCTGGTGTAAAGGATTTCTTAAACATTTCCCCGATGATAAAAAAAAAAAAACATGGTTAATTAGATAACTGTGCAATTAGGTAAAATACACTTTTTGTTTCAAAGTTAGGGCCTGTGGTTAGGATGGCTCAGTTGGTCAGCAAAATTTGTACAGCTTACGCAGACTTTTTTTTTTCCCCATTAAAAAACAAATTTTAAAAATAAGCACAAAATGTGATAAACAAGTGAACAGTTCAAAAAACCCAAATTTAACTCAAAAAATAAAATATGAAGGGTTGCATTTTTGCTGCAACATGTAACTGTGCAAAATGGAGAAATATACACATACTATACAAAATTATTTTTAGAAGGAAGGATTTCCTTTTCCTTCATCTTCTTTTATTTTTTTATGTGATTCATTTGTACAGGAATAATATTGAACAAATAATACTGTATGATAGTGGTGCAATAAATTAATTTAAAGTGTAAAATGTTCAACAGAAAACTTACTTCACCCAATCACTTGATTGAAGAGCAAGTTCTACCATTTTGCATCTATGTTTTGCAGAAATCAGTTCTTTCTTGCCATATCCATCATTTACTGGAGAAATAATACCACCAACAACTTCAAATAAGCCAGTTTTATGCAAATAATCTCTTGCTAACTCTAAAAGAAAAATATATTGATTTTACAAAAAATAACAATGTCATAGCTAAAAAATCAACAATTTGACAGATAACATTTCATTAATTACATAATTTACTATAACTGCAAATCATCCAGATATCGAGAAAAGCAAACAACAAATTATAAATAAAAAGATGATGAATAAAATTTGGGTACTGTTCTGATACTGGGCTCAAATTCGCCAAAAGCTGATGAATTGGCGAAAAATTCAAAGCACATAAATAATTGCCAAAATATTTACAATTTAGTTCAGTATCTGACCAAAATATTTACAGTTTGGAAGAAAAATCCATGAGAAAAAAATCACATAATAAATACATGACAAATCAGAAATTATTGATGTAAATTAAACAACTTGCCGAAGACATAAGGGGGGATTAATCAGTTAGCAAATTAAAAGTAACATGGATGCATGAAACTGTGGATCTTTTAAAATATAAGAAAACATTTACATTTTAGGACATTTTTGCCACCATATAAACTCAATTAAGTAAGAATATAAAAAACGGTCAGTACCACACTGATGTTTGTTTCATCATTTCATACTGCCCAATAACCCCCTAACGGCAGTTTGCATGTGACAACTAGTACTAGAATTTATAAAATTATATTTATGATTACCGGAGAAATGTTTAAATCCAGCCTCTTCAGTGTCATAATCTTTTCAAAGCAAAGTTAAGGCAGAGTGGTTAGACACAGCAACTGAGAAACATTCTTTTGTTTCTCGGCAAATCCTACCACACACTTACCGAGACGAAAGGGTACGACCAATGTTATTTTTTTATGAGGCTTTCGTCAACTTCAACAATATTTCAACTGATGGTCTAGATATTAATGTATGGTTCCAGACTTCCCTTATATAATGTTCCAATCAACACCACTGCAATAATTCATATTAAGTTGATACTGACAAAATTCAAGGGAAATTAATTCTAAACACCATGCAAAAATGAAATGAACTGCCATTAAGAAACTGATTCTAGATATTTCAAACCAATTTTGAAACTGTAATTATTAAATTATGTAATTATAATAATTTTTTTTCTCGACAAGTCATATCTTCCCATCTCCATTTCAGTGCTACTTTCAACTTGACGGAGCTTCATTTTATGCTTTTTTGTGCACTTTCTTTTAGAAAGAATTATTCCTTGTTCCTGAAGAAATTGTATGGCAGATGTCTCATCATTAGGTAAGTCCCAAATTTTCATATCCATGGTAAAAAGAACAATAATAAAAATAGAAGAGACCATTATATCTTTAGAACTTGTGTTCTCATTGCCAATTTTGAAAAAAGGTTACTTTCATTTAAAAAAAATACTGTAATGATTTAAAAGCAAACTTCTGCAACTTCATAAGAACCAATATCTTGGTGAGTTTAGCAAAATTTGTAGCAATGACTCCGTACATATACATCAAGCATGTTTCATCAAGGCACGCAGAAAGGTGGGATAAAATAACTTTCATATATCCGCTTTGGGCCCACTTGTAGAGTCAATAGGCTATATCAATATGAGAATGTGAAAAACATGCAATGCTCATGCCAGGATTCAAACTCCAGACCTCTTAAATACATGTTGAAACTGCTTCCAGTTACACTATGAAGGCATGGATAAAGAGAAAATACCTTTTAATGTAAATGCTAATGTTACTATATTTTATAAAATTCAGTCACATTTTAGAAAAGATAAAAAAATGACAATTTTGAAAATCAGTTGCTGCAAAAGTCACTTTTTGAGTGTTTCTATATTCATACAAGCTTTAATTCAATTTCATCTACCACTTCTTAACATTTTTGGTTCAGATTAAAAAGAGATTACAATTTTCCAAATTAATGCATCGTTAACAATCAAGCAGAACCCTAATATTATATGCTCATGTCAGTACAATTATGGTCTTCCAATTTCATCACAAAATCAGATGTAGAAATTTTGTCACATATAAGAGAAACAAAATGATACTGTGTTCCTGTCAGCTAACTGACTAAACAGAAAAGAAATATATTTAATCTATAAATAAGCAAAGAGCAGTATCTACACTAGGAGAAAATATGCACAATGTATTTGTTGAAATAATCATTTCCTATAGTACACACACAAAAAAAAATATTTGACTGTCATCTATTGAGTGCACACAAATTTATATGCATATAGCAGCATGCTAGACAGTTTTCTTTTTTTGCTCTAAATCATACCTTTCAGCCATGATGCTAATCTCCCACAATTTAATACAACAAACATTCTGCCATAATAGAAAACACAGCAATCCGATTTTCATTGTTTAAAAATATCACATTTTAAAAATAAATACCAAGAGTCAAACATCATTAAATTCCACTGATCTGGTTTCTCAAAAAAATTAGATTGCAAGAATAAGACTTATTGAGCAATGAAATGATGAAATTCGATATTCATGTGATAATCCACTATG
Organism: Stegodyphus mimosarum; assembly: GCA_000611955.2. Lineage (NCBI taxonomy): Eukaryota > Metazoa > Arthropoda > Arachnida > Araneae > Eresidae > Stegodyphus > Stegodyphus mimosarum. Next base: position 15,434 of record KK120923.1, on the reverse strand, counting down.
GCCTACTTCTTTCCATTCAAACATACATATCTAGTTGTGGCTGTTCGATTTTTCTGAATGCTAACATGTACTTACTGATGAATTCTGGTTACCCGTGATCAAGCTTGTTCAACTTTACATGTGGCCTCCCTCTTCAGATTTCATATAAATTGCTTTTACTCATTCGACTACAATTCATTACTGTTTTGACGAAAGGAAATAAATAATTACAGTTATATGGAAGGATAACAAGTGTGTAACAACAGTAACAAACTCTAATTACATAGCGACTCTAACCCAAGTTTCAAGGCATCAAAAAGGTTTGACGGAAAATTCCAAATTTTGCAACCTAGTACTATAGCCTAATATAACAAAAATATGGGAGGTATCGACCAACAGGACTGCCCCTTAGAAAAACAAGCAATTCAAATCCGTGAGAAAAAATGTTACTGACTAATACTTACAAGAGTTATTGGCATGGCTGTCACAAATACGTATACATTCAATTTAACAAATTCTGAAAAGAAAAGTATAAAAGACATCCGAAGATATATGGCGGTCACGTACCTCAAACTATGAACAAATTCTAAGAAAAGCATTGGAAGACCTTCGGTTATGTTATTGAGACCAAGAATGATAGACTCTGTACATTTAGATAGAAAAGACCATGTTATAGACAAAAGACAAAACTAAAAAAGATGCTAATTTCATAAAGTTAAGGAAAGACCTACGTTTTGTACAAAATGCTATGCAACACTTTGTGTGAAATGTTTTTTGCTATATCACACTTAAATATAGCAAATTAGCTCAATAAAAATGGAACTAATGACTGTAAGAACCAAAAATATTTTTCAAAAATTGTCATTTTAAAATAATTCGGGCATTACCTGGTTAATATAACTGACACTAAAAATATTAAGCCCTAAAATTGTAACTGATATTTGTGGTAAAGAAGTATTTAAAAATTATTATTTAGTCTTTACTATTATTTGTATAAACTTTTTTGTTTATTGGAATAGTTAAATTTTTTACGTTGATAACTGATATGCGGAAATCATCCCAGCATTTACAGGAAGAAAAAAAAAAAAAAGAGAGAAAGAACTGCTAATTGTGTTTTTCAATTAGTTGCCAAGCCGGCATGTGGAAAATAAACAGTAACGTCAAACTGACATAGTGTGATTTTATTGTACTGCCAAACTGAAAAAATTCTTTTCTTAGTTCTTACCATCCACGTGTGTAGTAGATAGTAATATCATCCTGACGTATTACAGCTAAATTATATTGCCAAACTGAAAAAAAGTTTTTTTGTTATCACCAACCAGGCATGGAAGATCGATAGTAGAATTCGACAAACTGACATATGTATAATTCCATTGTACTGCCAAACTGGCAAAGGAGTTTATATAGTTATCGCCAACGAGGCTTATAGTGAGCTAAAATGTCAGCCCAGCACAGTATCATTTTATTTTCTTGCCAAACTGGCAAAGTTGCTTAAATAATTCTCTCCAGTTAGATAGAGTGAATTTAGAATTTGACAATTAAGTGTTGCTAAAATTCATACATTTTTAAATACAAGTACAATTTTTTAGATTCAATTTTAAAAGAATAACTATTAAAGGTAATTTGTTTAACATGTCATTCTTAGTTAAGACTAAGAGTTACACTTACTGGCAGAAGAGTTACACTTAACTGTGCAACCTGAATTTAAGACTGCTCATTTGTATAAATCGATTACTGAAAAGTCCCAGTTATGATCAGGAATTTACTTGAGAATTACTGACTACAATTAGAGAAAAATTAGAAAAAACAAGGGGAAAGAAAACGTGAAAGAGTAGAAAAAGGGAAAAAAAAGAAGAAAGAGAAGAGTGAGAAAAAAGAAGAATTTGAAAGAGAAGAATGAGAAGAAAGGGAGTGAATTAGAGCCTCTGAGCTACAGAAGCTTGAATTGAAAGCAATGATTGCAAGAACACAGACAGTAGAAACTACGCAACTTCTGAAAATCAGAATTCACAATGTCGTGCCACGTTTTAATCTTAAAGAAGATGGAAATAAGTTTATTTCTGGTGTTGTTCGAGCGTCAGGCTAAAATTATAAATATACCTGCTGAAAATCAAGTCACTCAACTTATTTCATCGCAGCCTTCCGATACTGTTTAGCTTATTGCTAGAGAACCAGAAGAGGACATGAAAAAGTATGAATATGTAAAAACTTTACTGTTACAACAATTTAAATCGAGTGTGGAAAAATTTTGACAATTATTTAACAAACACCAAAACCATCTGAAAGTACTACTGAGTATTAGAAAGTGGTATGGTTTTTACTATGAATTTAAGAATCATTTAGAAGAATGGCTTAACGGATTAAACATTAAAACATTTGAACAGCTAAAAGATCTCATGCTGGTTGATGAAATTAAAAAGTGGACTTCTGTTGATTTGAAAGAGCATTTTATGGATGAATGGACTACCATCATTTCACCTACTGAGATGGTTAAGAAAATTGAAGATGTGAGAAAAACAACAAAACTGAAATTTTCTGCCAATCAAACTGAGATAACTAACAAAGGATCATTTAACCCTCGTTATGAAAACTTTGTTAAAAAAAAAGAGCATCCACCCCATTTTAAGCATTCTGATAAATGGAATGATCTGAAATAGCAGAAAGATCACCGACAAAGAAATCAGTTCCAATATAAGAACCAAGAACATTTATATCACAAAAGATATCGACCACGTTGTTTTGAGTGCGAGTCATACAAACATTTTAAGCCTCAATGCCATCACTTAAAATCAAATGAAATAATAAATCACATATCTTCAAATGATGATTTCTTAAAGACATATACAATTGACGGCTTAGTTAATGAGTATGAAATGCTTATTCTTCGAGACACTGGAGCCACAGTTATAATTTGAAAATACGTTGATAATGCAAAAAATGACTGGAGAACATGTCTCAGTACAATATCTTTCAAATCATTTAGTGTACCTACCCTTAGCAGCTGAAATTAATTGTGAACTTGTTCATATAAAGATAAAGGTAGCTGATGTTACAAATGATCTCGCAGATATGTATTGGGTAACAAAACTGCTCAATTATTCAAAGGTAAACTATTCTTTAATTTAGAAAAAGTAAATGCGGTTTTGACACTATAAGTAAAAAGATCTTATGAAGCGTATCGAAGTATAGACATAAAAAATGGGGCAACTAGAAGAACAGTCTGTTATTTTACTGCAAGCTGATGAGGAAGATAAGAAAATTAAGGAAGTAATTAATATTAATTCTAAGGAATTAATTGAATCTCAACACCAAAGCAGAGATCTAGCATAGCTTAGCGAAACTAAAAATTCCAGCAAGACAGATTATTTCAAAGTAAAAGAAAGCAGGTTGTTGGCGAAAAAGAAAATCAATAAAAGCAGAAATGAAAGGGTTATTCCTGAAACATATAGGGATCAAATAGTCATTAGGTCCTGATAGCACTTCAGGACATTTAGGCATCATCAAAACTAAAGACACATTAACAATATACTTTTACTAGCCTAATTGCTGCAAAGAAATAGAAGTGCATGTTAACCCAATGATGAAGCCAAAGCTTCTTTGATTTTCATACCAATTATTGCAGAAGTATTTTCAAAAATTAACTTCGAAGCATGTGGCCCTTTACTAATAACACCAAATGGCAATAGATATTTAATTACAGCTATTTGTTTAGCTTCAAAATATCTGAATGCTGTACCTGTTCTTAATACTGGCACAACGTCAGTAATTGAAGCCATGTTACAAATATTTAGTAGAATGGGTTTCTTGAAAGAAATACAAACAAATCAAGGTACTTCCTTCACGAGCAATCTAGCTGTTGAATTTGTAGAAAAATTTAGAATAAAAGTAACTAGATGTTGAATACACCATCCGCAAAGCAACCCTGTTGAAAGACTTCACCAAACAGTCAAACAAATTTTAAAAGTCTTATGTACTGAAACAGCCCCTGAGTGGGAGAAGCAAGTTCTATTTGCTTGAACAAAAATGCATGACCGTATGGGATTCACACCTGCAGAATTAGCATATTTTCGAAGTCTTAGAACACCCATAACATTATATGAACAATGGATGAATCCTGAAGATGAAGGAAATAATGTTGTTGAATAACTTTTCTAATTGATAAATTGGTGAAAAAAATTCAAACAGCTGGCTACATAGAAAATGCTGGAAATGCAAACCAAAAGAAAAGTGTGACATGATAGTAAAGCTATCAAAAGAGAATTTTCTGAAGGAGATGTAGTATTAGATATATCAACAAGTAAACCAAATAGACTAGCAGTTGAATGGAAAGATCCTGGGAAGGTTGAGAAGAAATTATCCGAAACTAATTTTGTTTTGAGTTTCGAAGGAAAAAAGATCATAATCAAGTGTTAACATTTTAAAACCTTTTCATAAGTGAGCAGAATCGATTAATTTTATGTTTACAGAAGTTCAATCTGAAATTGACGATATGGAGGAGAATTTCCCAACAATTGACTCTGAACCAACACTGTTCAATTTTGACGAAATTAAAGAAAACAGTTCCTTGAATGTTAAGCTAAATTAAAAAAAAATCTAATAAGTCTGAAAAAACGCACAATATTAAATTGACAGAAAATACACTGATCCACTGTCAACCATACAGAATTTCTCCTAGACAAACAGATATATTAAAAACAGAAATTGATAAAATGCTTCAACATAAAATAATTGAAATAGGAGATTCAGATTACACTTCCCCCATGACTTTAGTAGAAGTAGCAGGAAGAGATCCTAGACCTTGTACTGATTATAGATAATTGAATAAGTTGACCAAAACACAATTCTTCCTCTTGCCCAATATCAAACAACAAGCGGAAAGTGCAACAGCTGCAAAATATATAACTCTTTTGGATTTAACAAAGGGATACTGGCAAATACTATTAATGCTTAACCTAACACCTAACCATAGATTAGCCACTTTTGTTACAAGTTTTGGCACATTTAGAGCTCTACAGATGACTTTTGGACTTAAAAATACACCATTTTCATTTAGCAAAATGATGGCCGAAATCTTTCATGGTTGTGAACACTTTGCTGTTCATATTTAGATCATGTGGCAATTTTCAAAACACATGGGAAGAACATCTAAGTCATCTGAATGTCATTTTGACAAAAAATAAAGAATGCTGGTTTAACCATTAAACCTATAAAGTGCAAATTTGCTCATGATAGAGTAAAGTATCTAGGTCATATTGTAGATAGTGGTATAAGAATGACAAATGAAATGAAAGTAAAAGCTATTCTTGATTTTCCTGTGCCATCCACAAAAAGTCAAGTCAGAGCATTTTCTGAATTAGCAGGATACTATAATCATTACATTCTCATATTCTCATCTATAGCAGTACCTTTAACCGAAAATTTGAAAGGAACTTTAAAGAAAGAGAAAATAAATTGGACAGAAGAGTGCACAAAAGCTTCTAAAGACCTAAAGGAAACACTGTCGCAAAAGCCTATACTACACACATCTGATTTCAATATGGAGTTTATTTTATAAACTAATGCTTCAAACTTTGGCATGAGTTTTATTTTAGCTCAGAAAGATGAACAAGACAATGAATATCCGGTATTATACCTCAGTAAGAAGTTTACAGAAACTGGAAAAAAGTACTACTACAGAAAAGGAATACACTGCCATAATACCAGCCTTCACTATATGAGGCACGTTCAAAACATTACATATTTGAGATATTCCTTAAGGTCCAAATTTGAAGATCAGAGAGTTCCTGAGATGCACAATTTTTTTTAAAACAAATTATTTTTAAATAAGTTTTGTTAGACTTATTTAGAGATAATTTGATTTAGCAGTAATAAATATGTTTCATTTGAAATGAGTAGTTTGTTGAATCAAATACTCATTCCCATCTAAAAATGAATTAACTGCTAGATTATAAACTTCACTAGCTAGAACTGTGTCGAAAAAGGGGAAGTTACATTAAAAAGAGGGAGTTACATCCTCATCATGCAGTGACAGAACATTAAAAGCCAAATATTAATTTTCTGTGTACCTAAGTTATCCATGAAAGTATTACAATTTTTAATGCATCAAACTGAACTCTTTAAATACTAACTTAAGTGAAACCAAGCAGTGTTAGTAAAATAAATATGATCAACAATATTATCAATATTAACATGATGTAACAAAAATAAATATGATTTCATTTGTATCAACAAAAGAATATCCTATAAATGTTTTTAATATCTGGTTCTTCAGTTTATGAAAAGCAATAATATAAGCATGAAAATTAATTTCTTCATAGCTCTAAAAACACAGCTGGTGACTGTCAATTAACTTTTTAAGAGAAATTTCTAGATAACAAATTAAACTTGAAACATAACATCTATAAATGTCTAAGAAAGGCTCTTGCTGAAATTCAACTTTTATGATGAAAATGAATAATTTTCCTGACCAAATATGATGGATTAATTTAAAAAAAGTTATGCACTTACTACAAAGTGTAATGAAATCATTAAAAATATTTGGTATTTTCTGTTTATCTGTACACCTACAAAAAGTTGCCATTTAATTGGTGACTTAATGAAAAACATTTACAACATAGAAACTCTTCAGCAAAAAAAAAAAAAAAAAAAAAAAAAAAAAAAAACGCGGTTAATGCAAATGAGTA
>KK120922.1:247646-277735 GCA_000611955.2 Stegodyphus mimosarum | reverse complement strand
CTGTACATGTACATCACTTCTACCGATTTTCGTCCCATTCGGATGACTCCTTCTTGGTGCGTCGTTTTTTTTCTCTAAGAATGTATATACATTTATGCAGATTCTTCATTATTTAATTTCTTTAAATATAATACAGGGCTGTAATATTTGGTGACAACGCTTTGAAAAATGAACCGGCATTTAAAGTTTTCAAAGCAAAAGGGCAAAATGAAATTAATAGTCTTTCTAGGCTAACGCCTTCTGGGCTAAAAGTACTTCAGCAGTGAAACGGATTAGTGATGCAGCATTAAGTAATCGAACATGTACGCGTGACGTCCTTTTACAAATGTTATATACGAGATTACAGGGTACAAATGGAGGGAAAATAATTCGTGCACTCATGGATTCGAGACTCACAACGATCTCATTTAAGCAAGTGTGTAGTATGCGAAATCTGTACCAGAAAATTGAGGAAAATGTATCAATTATTTATCTGGTGGTAAAGAAGATTCCGAGAAACATTTTCGATACAGGATATATTTAAGCAGTATAAATGGTGATTATCCACTGCAATTTTGAAGTCTTTGACCAGCAGGAAATTTATTCCGACATCCTCATTTTGCAAAAACTACAGTCATATTTTAAAGAACTATGACAATGTTATGACAGATGAATTAATACTTGAAAAGGATAAATCGTTAGAGATCGATTTGTTACTAAAAGTTGGCGGGTAAGGTCTTTAATGGAAAAAATAATACATTTTTCTTGCGGATTCTACGATGCTGTTGGAACAGTATTAGGATGGACTTTAATGGGAAAGTACCCTATCCAGATATTGACCTTAATTCTACGATGATAATGATAAATATGCTTGTTAATGATAGCTGTCTTCCAGAACTATGGATACTTGATGTTATCGGAATAGCAGATCCGGCTACACAAAGAAGACGACAGCAAAAATGCAGTTTAAAAATTCTATATGACTGAACGAAGAAAAGGGTCATTTAGTCTCTTTTCCTTGGGCTGAAAATCATATACCTTTAATGTTAATAATAAGGGTTTAACATTAAAGCATTTAGAATCTACCAACCAGAAACTTCTCTCGCAAAATCTGTTTTTCTCATAAGACACAGTTCTTATAGACTTATGTAATTTAGGGCTAATCGAAGAAGTTAAAGAAAATGTAGTTATTGACCATGGACATTATTTGCCACATAGACCGGTGATTAACACTTTGACTGGCATTCGGATGACGGCAAAAATTCTGACCAGGCCGCGTCACTCGTATTCAGATGAGAGTTTGCGTACTTAAGAGGTAAAATAGGTATTAAAAGACTGTTGATGGTTGAAAGGAAAAAACGAAAATGATTGTTGCCGACAGCTAAATTCATTCCGTTCACTAAAAACTGAATTGTACTTTCTTCAGTATCAACTTTTCATTCTTCTTAAACAACCAATTTTTGTAAAATATGATCAGTAGTATCTACATTTCATTTATTATCACTGTGTTTATCAGTATTCGAATCAGAATACGGAGATGTAATTTAGTTTACTATTATCTTTTCTCGACTGTTCCTCATCGCTACTATTCGAATTTTTGTAAACCTCGCAACAGGTTTCTTCTTCACTGCTATATGATTCACTTAAAAATTACTCTTTTTATTTTCTTTTGGACATTTCAAAAAGTTGGGACAACCATTTTAAAACGAAAATATTTGAACCATTTGTCATTATAGAAAAATTGTTTGGAAAAGATGAAATAATTTTCGAATCTTACACCCTTTCTTGGATACTTCTTTCTTGAGGAAAGATTTTAAACTGAATGCATGTCCCAAATTGTTTTGTTCTAGACGTTCTAAACTCCTATGATAGGAAATAATCGACGCATGGGTATAACGCTTAAAAACTCGCGTGGCAGTCAACATGTTAAAGAAAATAGCTCAGCGCCAATTCTACTGGTGTTTGATGCGTATGGTGCGTCTACTGATGTTGTGTCTACTGGTGTTTGATGCGTCTTGTGCGTCTACTGATGTTACGTCTACTGGCGTTTGCTCTACTGGTGATCCGTCTACTGGTGTTTAATGCAAAACTGTCTTCCTCTTTAAATGTGTTTGGAGTACGTTCTAAATTTGATAGAACTAACTCCTTCTCTTCTGTTGAGATTTCAACAAAGCAAGTTGCTATAGCAAATATTCAGAAAACGTTTTTGCAGATCTGTATTGTAAAGCCTCAAGACAGAGATTGGCTTCGAGTTTTGGAAGGGAAAAGAAGGAAAAGAAAATATTTCGTCATACTACAGTAGTGTTTAGGGTAAGAGTAGTCCCTTCTTTTTGGCTGTTGTTATTTAGTTCAGGTGTGAGAAGAAAGCGTTCAAGTCACGTGGTTTTAGACGATTCCATTCGTTACATACGGTGAGAAATAATGATTCCCTGGTAACATTGTAGAGATATTATGCTGTTTCGGAAGCAGAAGAGATCAAATATGAGCAACGCCTTTGCGGGGACTCGAACCACGGACCTCTCGAATACGCGTCGAGCGTGCTGCCCACTATAACCACGAAGGCATGCGAAGAAGGAGGGGGGAGAAATAAATACCTTATATAATTCCCCTTTTAAAGGGCGACTGGGGATTACGGGACCTAGTCGCCAAATTCTGGTGGTGGAGAATCATCCTTCACCAGCTCGGACGCCACTGTAGAGACATTAGGATTTTTGGAAGCAAGAAAGATGAAAATTGAGCAATATCCTTGCCGGGACTCGAATCACGGACCTTTCAAATACGCGTCGAGCTTGCTGTACACGACGACACGACGAAGGCATGCGAAAAAGGGGGTGGGGAGAAATACCTTATAATATAGCTATATTGGTTTCCTGATTTGGCATTGTTAGTCCGTTTCTGAGTTAATTATTGATGGTAAAGTCATAATCATTAGCAAATACAGCAGTTGTAATTAGAAAGGAAGAAATTTAAGTTCAGGAAAATTTTAATATTAACAAAAAATCAATTATGACAAATTTATGGGTTTAAATAATTACAAAAATCAATGATGAATGTTAAGATTTTTAACATCTATAACATTTCGCATCCATCTAAAGAGGAACCACTTTTTCAGTCATCAAAATCATATTCTGCACGCAGTTGTTCTCATCCATACACCAATTCCAGCATCTGTTCTCTTTCGAGCGTGCTGAATAAGTATACATAGCTTTTCTGAAGCTGCCTCCTTCTAAAAACGTCTGATATCTTATAGACTACTTTTAGGTTTTGGAGTAGATTGTTATACTTTTACCAAACCTTTCTTCAGAGAAAAAAAAATTCACTTACACTTCAAAAGTTTATTAAGATAAACTGACCAACTGTTATGAATTCAAGGAATATAAAAATAAAAAACAGCCTTTAAACATAAAATTATAAACACCAAGATTTAAAGCAGCTATGAAACTGAATTATCAACCGTAGATTGGTCGTAAAAGGTCGTTCGGTAAGGGAAAAGAATCGTTTGGCGAAACGTGCGGTCACTAAGCATCACCTGCTTTTAGCATTCCTAACTTGGTAAAAAAAATGAACAGGCTTCAGCGGTCATAGGCAAACTTACCGCAATCGTACTATAGAATTCCATCTAGAAAAGTACATGAAACATTCTCATTACGATACAGAGATATAGCTAAACTCTTGCATAGCTTCTACGTAGATAACGTTGTTGCCAGTTTTGATAATGAATCTAGGATGATTCAATTGATCGAAAAATCTCGAGAAATAATGTATGAAGGAACGTTTTAATTTTTGAGGCTGGTTCCGTATTAGATATAACTTAAAAGAACAAACTGTTTCACCCATAGTGGGTCTTCGATGGGATTGTCAGACAGACAATTTAACTTTGAATTTCAATTGGTTAGCCGATTTCAAAATGAATGCAATAGGGAAGAAGACAATACTCGCTCTAACTCAATACTTGATCCTAATTGGACTTATGAGTCCTGCTCTCGTGTATCCTAAAATGCTGTTTCAGAACCTATGGAAAAAAGAAATTTCTTGGGATACTGAAGTCGATGAGACCATAAAAGAAAATTTTCTGAATTGGTATAAAATTCGTTTTTCCTGAAAATAAATCTTCGTACTATAATGCATACATTTCAACAAGGACAGTAAAATGTTCTGTAACATTAACACTTTCTCTGATGCCAATAGTAATGCTGCCGCAGTTTTCTTGGGAACTGAGACTTCTGGAGTTGAAGTTCATTTGTTGGAATCGAAGTCTAAACCAGCTCTTGTTAAGTCTATCATGACTCATCGTCTGGAATTACTAGTTGCCACGATAGGAGCCGGACTATGCTGTTCGATTTTAGAGGGTTTTCGTTGGCAAAATGTTGAAATGCAGTTTTGCACAGATTCTGCAATAGTTTCACATTTACAGCATGGACAAAAAAGGAAGAAATATGGACTGTCTTTGTGACAAACAGAGTTAAGGAAATTAGAAAATTGGCAGATCCGAATGCACGGAAGCACATTTCTGGAATTAAAAACCCAGCTAACCTTCGATCAAGAGTTAGCACCGCCAAACAGCTTCTGGCAGTTAGATGGTCCCGGATTGGCTGAAAAAAATCAAGAAGTAAGATCAAAATCAAAATTGATATATAATCATGAAGATATAACTCAACAAATGAGAAAAAGCGCAACGAAAACTCACAAATGTAGAAACTGAAGAAAGAATTTTATCGTATGGAAACTCATTAGAATAGCTGCTTGGACATTTAGATTTTACTGAATCTGAAATCTAAAACGTCATCATCTTCACAGGATTGATTGATAGTTTCACTGCGTTTTATGTGATTCCGGACAATTGGTGATGGCTAATGAATTTTACTCTTGCACTGGTAATTATTATGTTAAAAGTACTTTCAGTGTATTATGTAGGGTTCTGCTGCATCTGGAATCTTGTAATAATGTCTTGCAGACTTTACTAGACTGGAAGCGAGTTATTGCTTACTCGGAAACCAATCACAGAATTTAATGAAAGTTAAAAAAAGGTTTTTACTCCCTTCTACGAAGTAAAAAGGAAGTATTGTAATCACGAAAAATTTCGGGTATCATATTTCAACGAAAATATCCATTTTGACCGCTATCGAAGGAAATTTAACGATGTTTTTGATGTTTGTTTTGTTGATTCGTACATAAGGGCAGAATAAAGGACTCTTTTTGCCCCAAAAAATTATAAAACTGATTTAAAATGGATTCTGAAGAGATTTTTCGTAGCGTCTGTGCGTACGTACGTATGTATGTATATATTTCGCATAACTCAAAAGCGACTAGCCTCAGAACGTTATAATTTTGTATATAGGACTGCTATGACATGTAGATGTGCACCTCCTATTTTGGTTGCAATCGGCCTCCCCAAAAATATGTAAATATATATATATATATATATATTCACTCTGTTACTCGGCTCAGTGAGCTCAGTTTTTTTATTATTATATGTTGGTAAACTGTAGATTTTTTGCTTTAAAAATGATTGAATTATGTTGTTTTTATTTTCCGGTTAAGGTTTTTATGCCTTTAGTAAATTTGCATGCAAGATTTGTAGAATTATCCACAATTTAAAAGTTGTTTAAGTGCGGCTAAGCCTAAACATTTTTCATATGGCAGCCATACTTGTTTACATTTGAAACTTAGGAAAATAGTAGTGGCAAACATGCCTACTACAAGAACTGTGGAAGTAATTTATTTAATTTTTTGGAAACATTAATCGCAGTGACTGATAAATTAAATGTGCCTTGCTTGATAACTCTAGAAATACATGAACTGTTGATTATTTTTTCTAGAAAAGAATCAAACATCGACATTTTAGAAAAGAATAAATCCGAGGTAGAAAACCTGCAGGAGCTATACGCCGAAGTACAAGCAAACGGAAATGCAAATTCCCCCCCCCACACACACACAAACAATTTCGGATAAACAAATTGGAGGAGAGGAGGAGAAATTACACCTGCAGTCTCTATTCGCCGAAGCTCAAACCAAGGGGAACGCAAACTGGCCCCCGCCAACGGTCTTGGAGGAAGAAACCGAAGAAGAGGAGAGGGAGGAGGCGAGCACAGACATAAACACCGACTTGTTGGCAGCTGAAAATCTGCGAAGAGAGCAGATGAAGTGCCCGTCACTGTGTGAGGCATGGAAATTAGCTAAAGGAAAAAAGGGGAATTATTTATTCATCGATAATCTTTTACATCGCAAGGAAAAAATATTGGAACAGACTGTTTCACAACTGGTACTTCCTATTAGTAGAAGAAAGCAAGTGTTGGAATTAGCACATAGTTCCATTTTCGGAGCACATCTAGGAATAAGGAAAACAAAAGAGAGAATTCGATACTCATTTTTTTGGCCTGGATTACCGCAAGACGTCGAAACCTTTTGCAAAACATGCAAAAATTGTCAGTTAAAGAGCCCAGAAAGGAGATCTGACAAGATTCCCATCACACCGGTCAGAAGGCCAGAATTACCATTCGATGTAGTGAATATTGATATAATTGGACCCATTGAACCTCTTTCTGCTAGAAAACATAAATACATATATTGTGTCTAGTAGATCAACATTCCCGATGGCCAGAAGCAATCCCATTGAGAAGTTTGACAGTAAAAGCCACTTGCGATACATTACTGGAAATATTCATGAGAACAGGAATTCCCAATACAATTGCAAGTGTTAACGGGAGCAACTTTGTTTCAAAATTAACCAGGGAATTTCACAAAAGATTAGGTTCTCTACACCCGCTTATAGTGCTTCAAATGGACTGGTAGAAAGATGGAACAAGTCCCTCAAGCAAATGCTACATCATGTCATTAGGACTGATCCTTCAAATTGGGATAAGCATATCCCATATTTGCTGTTTGCTTACCGAGAAGTACCGAACTGTACCACAGGATTCTCACCATTTCAACTGATGTACAAAAGACAACCAAGAGGTCCTTAACAGTACTGAAGTCTTCATGGTCAGGAGAGATACCTATACCTCCTAACCTAAGCGAATCTGCAGTGGATTATTTGCAGCATTTAAAAATAAGATTGGAGCAAGCAGCAGAGCAAGCCAAGTTGATCGCAAGAGAGAAACAACAAAATCAAGCATGTGCATACGAATAAAATTAGAAAATTTCAAGCTAGCGTAAATGCAGTTGGAGTGATTTTTGAAAGTGAAGAAGAGTTCGGAGAAATTATAACTTTGCCCAAAGAAGATTTCTCAGCTCCCTTAGAAGATTTTAAAATCGATGAGAATCCGAATTTAGAAAATTTAGAACCCCAGCAAAGGAGAAAATTAATCACGCTTATAAATCAACACCGAGGGTTATTCACAGGAAAACTGAAAATAGCCAAAGTTGAAGCTCATAAAATTAGATTAATACCGAACGTGGAGAGGAAGAAACCTTACATCTACAGGATTCCTGAAGCATTGAAAACCAAGGTTGATGAAGAAATAGAAGATTTATTGAAATCAGGACTAGTAGAAGAAAATAATGCAGAAATAGCTCACCCAATAGTTTGTGTAAGCAAGAAAGAAGGAAATATTAGATTTTGTGTGGACTACAGAGCGTTGAATGCAGTAACGAAGCCGGATGATTTTCCTATGGAAAATGCCATCGATTTAATGTATAATATAGGAAAAGCAAATGTCATAACAACACTGGATTTACTCAAAGGATATTGGGCTATACCGATGGAAGAACAGAGTAAGGAATACACATCCTTCAAAACTCATCGCGGGCAATATTAGTTTAAAGTCTTACCTTTTGGTCTACGGAACGCAGCAGCGACTTTTCAGAGAGTAATGAACAATGCATTGAAAGAATTCCAACAATTTTCAAGAGCCTATCTCGATGACATTGCTATATTTTCCGCTGATTTCGACACTCATCTTCAAGTTTTACATAAAGTTTTCACCAAACTTGAATCACTTGGATTCACTATCAATTCAAAAAAGTGTTCTTTTGCAAAACCACAAATTAAATATCTAGGACACATTATAGGATCAGGGAAACATCAACCAGACCCTGAGAAGATAGAAGCAATAAAGAAATTAGTAACACCAGAAACGATGACCAATCTCAAAAGCCTTTTAGGACTGTGTAATTACTATCGTGGTTATATCCCAGGATACGCAGAAATCGCATATCCATTGACGGAGCTCACGAAAAAGAAACAACCTGAAGTTCTTGAGTGGAGGCAAGAGCATGAGTCAGCGTTTCAACTACTGAAGGAACGACTAGCAAAATCGGCGGAGTTGATCACCCCAACACCGCGGGATCCGTTCATCATCCATGCGGTCGCATCGCAAATTGGAGTAGGTGCGTGTTTATCACAGCGAAGAGGAGACAAACAGTTTCCCGTGTGCTATGCGTGTAAAAAGCTAACGAAAGCCCAACAGAACTGGCCGACTATAGAGCGTGAAACTTACGCTATAGTATGGGCATTAAAAAAGTTTGAACCATGGATATTCGGTTCATCTGTGAAAATTGTGACCGATCACAATCCACTGGCCTTTATAGTGAGAAATGCTCCGCAATCATACAAATTGCAACGGTGGTCCTTAGCATTGCAAAAATATAATTTAGAAATAGAACATTGTCCAGGAAGAAATCTGTCTAACGCGGATGCATTATCCAGACTCCCCACCAATGAACTTTGAACATTATGTACTATGCATATTCACTCAGCAAACAATATAATTAGTAATTAGTTAATTTTTTTTGTGTGTGCAAATAATGTATTTATATAATTTGAGACAAAATAGAAAAATTTTATTGGATAACACATATTTAAGGTAAGTGGCATACTTTTTTTTTTTTTTGGATAAGAATGATGCTGTAGTATTATTAAGTAAAGGAAACTTTAATAGGATCTAGTTTAGAGAAAAGATTTTCTGTATAATAGAAAAATGTTTTTTTTTTTTATTTTTATGTAAATTTTGATAATGGGTTTTTAATGATCTTCCATAGAAGCTTAATTTTACTTTTCTCAGTGAGATAATATTTGTATAGGTATATTTTGTTAACATGCTTATGAGGAATATCAGTTTGTTCTGTTTTGCTAAAAGAGTTATGATATTGTTATAGGAATGATAACATTTGAAATCATTAGTTGAATTTGAAGTAACAAAATGTGTATTTGTACGGTAAAATGATACGTAATGGTAGTATTGCATTGTAAATAGTTATGTTAATTGAGATTTGAGTTTTAGTGCAAAATGCTTAAATGTATATGTAGATTTTTTTTTTCTTTCCTTTTTCATCGCAGACAGTTGCTCGATTTCGGTTTTCAGATTGATGATTGATTTCAGAGTAGTATCAACAACAACTTTACGACGGGGGTATAGTATCTGGCGACTTTTGGCGATCAACAATCAGCAGCGCTTGGCGCGTTTTATGTCTCCTTCTAGGAGGTTACTGTAATTTAAGATAAACGAGCGCGATTTTTGTATTTGGTATGAGCAACGTACCGCTCCGAGTTTTATAGTTTCTTTTTAAATTTCTTTAAATAAACAATTTTTTTTCTTTCTTCACATCGATTAGTGTTTTGAAACCACGAAGCCATCACACTGATGAGCTATAAAATGAATGAGATGAAACGCTGTTAAGTGAAGCTAGCGCCAGAGTGTCGCTGTGGTAAACAAATATAGTGAATTTTAAAGAGTGCATTTATTCTATTGTGGTTTATGCGCTATCGATGAAGTAGATTTAATTCAATCAAATAATTTTAAATAAAATGCAAAACGCGTATAATTTAATATTACGTACGAGTCATGTGATGTACACATAAAATTTTTTATTTAACTCTTAAAAGAAAGGCATGACATGTGCAACAGACGACCCTCCGTTACTTGCAGGGATTTAAATTAACATAGCAGAAAGTTAAATTCTGTTCATAACAAAAAGTTAAATGTACTTAAACGTAGCTTATGCACTTAACAGACTACTTATTCTGGCTCAAGACATTTTAATTTATTTCAAACATTGGCTAGAAAGACGCTAAAGCCAAAATGCAAACTTAAGCAGAGCTGGAGATAATAAGTAACAGAAAGACGCGGCTGCCAGGAGCTCTAAATATTCAAACTCTCGGCTTAAACGAAGAACAACTAATTTGCGTTCCGATGAGAATTACGGAATGAAGTTAAAGTAAAGTTTAATCATAATAATTGATTGATTAACATAAAGTCCATTACAGTTATTCAGAAACAGTAGACTTCTCAAAGATCTAATACAGCACTAGAGTGAAGATATCTGGTTTCTATAACGATAACGTCACAAATTCTATTGTAAAACTCTTAAACGAAAGAAGTGTTCGTTTGAGAGTCCTGGAGGATATTTAATTGCATGTCTTTTTTACATGTTTTTAGTAACATGCAGTTGTAGAAGCATCGAGCAGAAAAGGAGGAAGGAGCAAAGTGTAGCATTATATTTGCATCACACATTTAATAACATTTGAACAACTCTTAATAAGAGGCTAAGAATGCCTGTTTTTTTTTTTTTTTTTTTTTTAAATTATCTGATGGGGACACTACATGATTTCCTTCTACGGCCTATTAAATTACACACGTTGTTTGCTGAACTTCACTTAAACTATTTCCTCGAATTTCATTAGAGATATAATTCTCATTCAATCAATTCAGTTCTGACTTCGCGGCAAGGCGAAAATACACAAAAACTCAAAACATCATCGTTAAAAATTGCAAAATGCAGAAAGGCCTAAAACGCCAAATACAGTTAAAAAAAATTTGTACACTTAAAATTAAAGTTTCTACGCAAAAACAAGCCATTCAGAGAGCGGACAGGAAGTCACAATTTTCGGTGCCCAAAACTGAAAGTTAACCTTTGCACCCAAATGGGCAAAAAGAGATAGAATTTGGTGCACCAACTGACTTAATTCATTGTTCTGGGAAGAGTTTAAAATGTGAACAAATAGCGGCCACGTTAGGCCTAGCGCCACTTAAACCTTTAAATTGTTCATTATTCCACAACTATTGCATGCAGATTAATTAATGACATAAAAATCGGAAAATAACAACTTTTAAAGAAAAATAAATGCAGAATTTACCAGCATGTAAGGAAGAAGAAACCGAGCTCGCTAAGACGGTTAAAAGAGTGGGAATATATACGTTTGGCGCAGCCGATTGCAACGAAAAAGGTAGGTGCAGAACTAGATGTTATAGCAGTCGCATATACAAAATTTCAACGTTCTGCGTCTACTCGTTTTTCAGGTATGCGAAATACATACGTACGTACAGACATCACGAACAAAATCTCTTCTGAATCCAATTTTAAATCAATTTTCCAATCCGTTTTGGAAAAACGATGTTTTATTTGGTTCGTGTGTACTGATATCAAAATCATCGTTCAAATAGTTTCGAGAATGGTCAAGATAGTTATTTCCTTTGAAATATGATACCCGAAATTTTTCGCCATTACAATACTTCCTTTACTTCGTAAAAGGAGGTAAAAAGTTAAATGAATGTTCGTAATTATGAAATTACATATGTAGTGTCTTCTTTTCTTCTTCAAAAGTACTTTAATTAGCCTGACGAAAAAAACTGCTCAAAATATGCATCTTATTGCTTGATATAATCAAATCTTCCTCCTGTTCCAAGTCCCTTCTCTGCGAAATAGGAACTATTCCGAACAATACTAAAAACTTTCTAGGAATTTATGTAGAGTAACGTGTTTTATGGGAAGTATAACGATCGTTTGGAATTATTATTTTTGATTTTAAGGGAACAGTTCGATGGAAATGACATCATGGATGAATGACAACATACATGAAAGCCAGCGAAGGAAGATTTTGACCGTTCCACTGTATGCACACAGACTAATTTAATTTCTCTCATAAAAATTGAAAGAAAAGAACATATAAATTCCCACGCAAATTTAATACTGTTATTCTCTAATATTTCTCCTTTATTATTTCCTTTCTTAATAATAGCAGGAAACAACGGAAAATGGGAACAATTTGGCATGCATTATTCAACAAGAAACGTATTACTCCTTATTTTTGTCATCATGAACGCAGAAAAGGAATGGAAATTTATCGTTTATATTTAAGTATCTCAGATGATTGAATGTAAAAGTAATATAATTAGAAATTCTCAACAGTGAAAGTGATTTCCTTTTTAGTGCGGTTGAGAATAGCGAACAAATTTGAAAGAAATTTTGGATCTAAAAACTTCTGATTACAGTTGTAAGGATTTATTTATTTTTATCTAACCAGTTATTTTATGTTAAGTAGCTTTACACTCATTCTTCCTTTCCGTTTTGTTGCCAGAATGCTCATTTTTAGTTCGCGCGTATTCAGTTGAGGTAGAAAGAGATAGTTTTTAAAGGGAAGATTTAGATTGCTTAATAAGAGCGTGATCTGCTTTCTGAAGGCCACGCTTACTTGCAATTCTTTGATAGCAGTCTGTCTTCGTTACGTTATACAGTGCCAATAATGCTTGTCTCGACGGTACAGGCTTGACCAACTTGCACTTTATTTATTTCTGTGTAGCCTTTGGCTAACCTACGACTTAGTTTTAGTTTGAATTCTTATCATTTTGAATTACGTCATAAATTCTGGCTGGTTTGTAAGCACAAGAACTGCCTTCTGTTAAACTCTTTTGGAGTTCTGAATAAAAGGTTCTTTTACTTCCTTCTTAAGTTCTGTTTCCTCTTAGATACCTCGATATGTCGCTTACACGTCTATTCAAGGATTTGTCACAAGTTCCGCTAGTTGCGAAAAAAAAAATGGTACAGTTCTATATCTCCCGTTCTATTGGGCTGATTGACGAAATTAAACTTTCTATTTTCCCGTTTCGAAAGCGGGACTTAGGCTATGCATCAGATTTATATACAGCAGTTGTTCTAATATAGGTATTTTGACACACATTCGAACTTTTTCTGAAATAACATGCCAGTTTTTTTCTATTTTGTATAAATAGCTAATAATTGTGTAGCTAACTTGCAAAAATGTGCCAGCACCGTTATTCCTTTTGGTGACTGTTTACTTAGATCTTCAACTGAAATCCCGGATTTCTAGACGAAGGTTGCATTCTTAATGGTAGTAATTGAAACTCGTATGGGTGTTGGTAGCTTTATAGGAGTCGACAAATATTCAGTTAGATTTTCACATGGCCGTCCCTGCATCTTCAGAAAAGTTGCATTCTTCATTGTAAAAAGTGAACTTCTTAAGGATGCCAAGTACTCCTTATGTACAATGAACTACTTATGAACTACTTTATGAACTTTTATGCACTACTTTGTGAACAATGGCTAATTTGCAAAGGCTTATTCAAGCTTTATATGAACAATGTCTAATTTGCAAAAGGTTTATTCAAGCTTTATTTAAGTTGGAGTCTGTTCACGAAGATCTGCAAAAGAACATCCCGCAATTCATGGTAATTTCTTCATAACGATTATATGCATATATATGTGATGATTTCGACGAGCATAGAAGGAGGAATTAGCTTGCAGTCGTCGTAGCTGAGCGTGAAGGCTTACAGATGAACATAACAAAACATGAACTTGAAGAATTTCCAGGCATTATGAAATCCCATACATTTCTATGATTCAATCATAATGAAAGATGATAAATTGTTATTTACATTGATTCTTAGAATTAAGACGCACGCACTTTAGACGGGGAAACAAAGCGAGGAGTTATTAGTAAGGTGGAAGCTAGCAGAAGGAATGACAGTCAGTCAGTCAGTGATTTTATAGCCGAATTATTGCAAATAATGCAACTTTACCGGCTCAATGACAAAATTTGCCTAAAAAGGCCACAAAACGTTGAAAGTCCAGACAAATAAAAAATAAAAGAGCAAAGGTCAAAAGGGAAGCCACAAGTGGCAAATACAAGACGACTGAAAAGATATACAATGCATAATAAATATAAAATATACAAGTTTAAATACGATACAGTATCATGAGTTACAAAACAGTTAATGTAAATTGAAAAGTATAAGTAAGGTAGGCACCAAACATGTACAGGATATTAAACATTGTGTGAACGGAAACCAGTCATGAATTTTTATTACGTGGGGAAGTTAGCACTCCGCGTGAGGAATGCTGCAAGTGCACGAAGGTCAACGTCCTCTTCAAGGATGATGTAATCAAACGTGTTGAAGTGCTTCAGTCGGTCACAATTTATGGCTTTATCGAAGAAATTTTTGTTCAATTTGTGCAGATATTTTTCCATAGTTTCAATTTGTAGATCCTTATGTAGCATATCGTTAGAAACATAAAAGTGAACTCCGGTAATTAATCTTAAGAATCTATTTTGAATAATTTGAAGAATTTTAATATCCTTTGCCTTATAGGCTGCCCATGCGGGTGAAGCGTATGTCATAATTGGACGAATAATAGCAGTGTATATGTGACGTTTTTTATAAAGGTCTAGTCTTGAATATTTTCCAAGTAAGGGAGTGAGGCTGTTAATTACTCCTATGGTCTTCTGTTTAATTTTTGCAATATGATCATTCCACTTAAAGGAGGTGTTCAGCACGATACCAAGGTACTTGGCTTTGGTGACAAGTGGTATTTTTTCATTAAATAATTTCAATTCACCATAGAATCCTTTGCGTGCATATCTTCTCCGGATGAGTAAAAGTTGAGACTTTGATGCATTAATAGCAATACGCCACTTGGTGCACCACGATTCAATGGAAGGCATAAATTTTTGAAGTTTTAATACTGCATGTTCAGCCCTAATGGATCTGACAGCCACTGCAGTATCGTCCGCATAGCAGCCGATAAAGCAGCCGCTAATCAGATCCAGGGGCGGAAAATCTGACACATAAAAGAGATAAAGAAGGGGTCCTAAAATAGAACCTTGTGGAACAGAAGCTTTAATATTCCTGAGACTTGAGTGTTCATTTTCTATGGAAACAAAAAATTTTCTATTTGTAAGAAAGGAGTATAGTAACTTGATCATTTCCGGTTCAATGTTTAAGGAGATAAGCTTGTAGATGAGCCCCTCATGCCAGACGCGGTCGAAGGCTTTCGCCACGTCTAGCATGAGTAAGGCTACACAAGATTTGTTATGCAGAGCATTTCCAATAAATTCAGTTAGCCGAACGAGCTGTTTAACAGTTGAAAGGTTTTTCTGAAATCCAAATTGTTCCTTGGGTAAAAGATCGAAATAAGTTTGAAGTCTGTTCATAATAATTCGCTCGTAAATTTTGCCTAGACCAGGCAAAAGGCTGATAGGTCGGTAACCTTCTGGCTTCATATGATCTTTGCCAGGTTTAGGAATCAGGATAATTTTGGCTTTTTTCCAGCAAACGGGAAAATATAAATTTGTAAGGCATGCGTTTATGATATTTACAAATCTGCATAGAACATTAGTAGGGAGATGTTTGATTGCAATGTTTGTAAGCTTGTCGTGCCCTGGGGCTTTTTGATTCTTGAGCTTCTTGATAATATAAATAACTTCTTGAGGTGTTGCAAATTTAGGGCATCTATGTACTGCAGGTGCATTAATCCAGTCAGAGATATAATGGTTGACATAATTAGTGAATTCTGGGTCATTTGGTGACTCATTAGGCGAAAACTGAATTTCGAGATGATCAGCATGGACCTCAGCTTTTTCTAAGTTAGTGAGAGCAATTCTTTGTTCCCCATAAATGGGTTTATTTATCGTAGGTTTATTTTTCAGGCGCTTAGTAAAATTCCAGAAGGAGTTGTCAGGCGCGTTGAAATTAAGTATTTTTTCATCCCAGATTTCCTTGCGATGATCTGCAATTTCCTTTTTAATTTCACGATTAAGTTTATTAAGTTGTCTTTTTAATCCAGGGTCCCATGATAAATTCCATCGTTTTCGTAGTTTATTTCTGGTTTTCATTTTTTCTCGAATGCTTGTTGGTAATTTTCCAGTAAATCTATCCGCCGGGACGCTATGCGTTGCATTATCATACGCATGCATAATAGTATCTGTGAGCATGTTGATAGCTCTATCAATGTCGGTGTTATTCTTCAAGGGAAGGAAGGGCGGGTTGTAATTGTATAGAATTTCAGTAAATTTGATCCAATTAGTAATCTTTTTTAAGCAGGGTTTTTCAGTTTTGGAGATTCCAAGAGTGCCAATAACCGGAACGTGATCAGATGTCAAGTCAACTTTAACTTCTAAGCACATAGGAATCGGTATGGTTGTAAGTACAATATCCAAAATATCTCCTTTGCGTGGGTTTGAGGGAAGATAGGTGAAGTCAGTTGGAGCATAGAAGTAGATAGGATGATTTAATATAAATTCAAGCAGTTTTTTACCATTATTATTGGTGCGTCGACAGTTCCATTCTTGATTTTTTGAATTTAAGTCCCCAGCTAAAATTACTGGTTTATTAGCAGGTAATAGGTCTAAAAGTATCATAGGATCTAAGATGTTGGATGGTGGAAGATACATGCAAGAGAAGTAAATAATTCCGTAAACGGGAAGGTAGACAGAAGCAGTGACAATTTCGTGTCCATTCCTACGTATCGTAGAGATTTGGCAGGATTGAAGAGTGGCTTTTACATAAATTGCAGCACCTCCGCCGCGGTGTGTCAACCTGTCACAACGATAACATCTATAGCCAGAGATGTTAATATTTGTGCATGGCGTAGCAAAAGTTTCCGTTACACACGCTATGTCAATATCATAGCAGCTTAAGAAGTTATGAAATTCAGCAATTTTATCTTGAATGCTACGCGCATTCCAAACTACGAATTTGGTAGGGGGGCGTTTAAGATTTGGACCCATTATTTAATTCTGTCTTGGTGTTTTCTTGACACTTGTTGATTTGCTGCATTTGCTGAGTCAACTGAAACCCAGCAGTTTTAATCACCGAGACGAGCTCCGCTAAATCGGCAAAAACCTTTTTAGCTTCGAAGGAATGACATTAGCTCACCAGAGTATTTATACCACAGTAGGTGCGATTCTACAGACAGCTATGATTGGTTAATATTAGTTTTGGTTTGCACTTTTCAAGCAGCGTTACGTAACGTCGAAAGATCTCGACTTCCGGAGAACAGATGAGTTAAGGGAGAGATCACCAAATTTAAAATGTTAATTTTAAGATCGCCAATTAGTTTTTAAAGCAGCAATCGTATTTTCTTATATCTTACATATATATCTATTGTTGCGTTATACGGGTTCGTGGATTTGAGAGTATCCGATGAAAACACGATGCAGAACAATAAAATGCACAATTTATTTACAAGAATCACTATTTACAGCACAGTTCCAAAATTACCTTTAAAAGCGTCGAAAATCTACAATAAATACGCTGAAACAATCAGCAACACAGCTTCAGGCTGTATCTGTAAAGGTAGCTTCACGGCAACACTAAACTTATAATAAACACCGTGGAACAATCACTAATACACTGTCAAGCTATACTATAAAGGTAGCTTCACGGCAAAGCACTATCTCGATTGCTTTCCGTTCACAAAACTCTCGCGTAGCTTAGCACTCACAGTAAGCAGCTATTCTCACAATGTCGGCTCTCAAAAACGCAGGGGTTTATACAGCTTTACCTTAGGTTCCACACGTTTGAGAAATATCTCGACAGGAAGTTATTCCAGAGGCTTCCCGGTTGGACCATGGGATATCGCCAATTTGGTCGCCAAATGGGCAATAAAGTTGCCAATCTGGTAACCCTCCCATACACTATTTTATGGCAACCCTAGTGTTATGCCGGAAAGCTTACATACAGGCGCAACCGCCGAATTTTTCGCAACAATATATATATTTATTTTGGCTTCATTTGATAGGCTACAAAAGAAGTATAGCTAGAAGTTTTTGCAATCGGTTAATTATAGAGTATTAGAAATATGTTTTATTTATGATACTTTCAATATAAAATGACACATGTAAAATATTATTAAGAAGTCAAGGTGGAATGACTTTTTAAACGATAAAGTTACGCTGTACTGAACGCTACTGAAAACAAAGGAAGGCTGATGTGAGTATTGATTTTTAGTTTATTGAGGATAGGATTTTGTCGCAATTCAAAAGAATATACACCTGTAAAACAATTTCTTTCTTTTTTCTTCTTTTTTCTTTTTTGAGGAGGTTTATTATAGAGGTAGAAATGGTAAAAACTTGCCAAAAAGTGCAGGCCAGTATGCTTCTTATATACCAGTGGTCTCAAACTCAGATTGTATGCGGGCCGAATACCCAATCTGAAAGCACCTGGCGGGTTGAGTTTTTTTTAAACTTTTTTTTCTTTTTTACCAGAATGAAAAGAATTAAAAGAAACAAATTTTAAGAACTAAATATTACATTTTATTTACTTAATATTTATAAACAGTAATAGTAATGATGAAAACGAAAACAATTACGATTTACCTTCATTTTGTGCCTTAAATCTAAAATTCGGTATCCGCAAGAAATTTCTCTTAATAACATTTTATAAGTCAAACATACTGATAACTAAATATTAAATTTAAGACTTGACATTCATCTCAATAATTCTAGTATGTTAAATTAACCCATTAATAATTTACTTAAGCTAAAAACAAACAAATTACGAAAACCTTCAAAATGGAAGAAAATTTAAGCATAAATAATAATAACCTATTATCTTTCTTTTATTTATTAAATTTTTCGACGTACATAGAAAATATATACATATTTTTATGTGAGTAATTGTGAACTGCTTACAATTACAACACCTCATGGCGTTTCAGATTTTTTAGAATTTTGTACTCTTGGATAAAAATTACTAGAAACTTTTTTATTATGAATCGTAGACAGTTGTCTGTCAGTCGGAGGCGAACCGAGGGGTGAGGACAGACAGCCCGGGCCTCCGATCAGCGGAGTCCTCCGAAGAAGCTAAGTATTTAAGTATATGTACCTATATGTAGGAACATGAAAGAAGATGAAGCTAAAAACAGGTCAGCATTGAAAACATAAAAGTTTACTGTAGAAATGGACACCTAAGAATCAAGTCTCTAATTACTTCCTTGTACGGAAGTACAAGTTCCTCCTAAGTATTGTAATAGCGAAAAATTTAGGGTATCATATTTCAACGAAAATATCCATTTTGACCGCTCTGAAATGCAATTTAACAATGTTTTTGCGTGATATCTGAAATAAGCACAGAATAAAAGACTCTTTTTCTTCCCAAAAATTATAAAACGGGTCTAAAAATGGATTCTGAAAAGATTTTTTCCCTGGCGTCTGTGCCTACGTACGTACGTGTGTATGTATTTATCTCGCATAACTCAAAACGAGTAGCCCCAGAACGTTGATATTTTGTATATAGGACTGCTATAACATGTAGAAGTGCACCTCCTATTTTGGCTCTAATCGGCCGCACCAAAAGTACACTCATTGCCATAAAAATTTGCGCACCAAGAAAGAGTTGTCAGAATGAAACGAAATTTTGCATATGTAAGTACCACTTTGATATAAGTAAGTGGTGAGATTCGTGCTGTGTGTAGCCGAACACTGTCTTGTTGAAAACAGGCTTCTGGGTGCCCTGCCATGAGTGGCAACACATCTGTCTGAAGGATGTCATGGACGTACCGCTGGCCTGTCATTGTGCCAGGCATCATTAGTGGTGACCGTGTATCGTAAGCAATGGCACACCAACTGTCGGAACGGTGTGTCGCGTCAAAGCCAAGGCAGGATTGATGCGTTCACCACGAAGCCTCCACACACGAACACGATTGTCATCACTGGTCAAATTGAATCTAGATTTGTTGCTGAAGAGGGCCTGGTTCCCTTCCGTTAAAGTCCAATCCTGTCATGCGCGTCACCACTTCAAATGGAGGCTTCGGTAGGTGGGTGTCATCGGCAGCACATGTAATGAGTGCCTCGATACCAGATGTCTTTCAATCAGGCGCCTTTCGATGGTTCGGGAAGATACAGAGGCCCGTAATGAAGCTGCTGCCTGTGTCTGGATAGCAGCCAATGAGGTAGTTGGCTTGAAGCGTGCGTGTCGTACGATGTGACGGTCTTCTCGACGACTGGTCTGTCGAGAGCGTCCTGAGCGTGGTCGCCGTGTAAATGACGTCTCTTCGTTCCACTGGTTCCAACACCTCCTCACAGTAAAATCAGAAGGGCCTACCTGACGAGTTACTCGCACAGCTGACCACCCAGTTTCCATCATCTCGATGATTCTTTCCCTCTAGAACTCTGACAGCTGCTGATATTAGCTTCGATGGCGGCGTAACGGCATGTCTACCTCAGCGTTTCCTTAGCAAAAGATTAAGTACACTCTAAAAACCTCTGCTTACCTGTTTTATACTCCAAGAAGAATGAAGTTCAGTGCCCTCTAGTGGCATTATGCAATGCGCAATCCCGCTGCATTTCTAATCATTTGCATATCTACCCGACATGTAACTTCATGCCAAGTTTCGTTACGATCCCATAATTATTTCTTGGTGAGCAAAGTTTTAGGACAATCTGTGTATATAAATATACGTATCCATATATATCCACTCTGTTACTCGGCTCAGTGAGCTCAGTATTTTTATTCTTATATGTTGGCAAATTGTGCATTTTTTGCTCTAAATGATTGAATTACGTTGTTCTTATCTTCCGGTTATGGTTTTCATGCGTTTAGTAAATCTGCATGCAAGATTTGTAGAATTATCGACAATTTAAAAACAGTTTAAGTGCAACTAAGCCTAATATTTTTGGCCACAGCAGCCATATTTGTTTACACTTGAAACTTAGCAGAATAGTGGATTTGTTGCCAATCTAGAGAAACTAAGCTTCGCAATGACAGAGATAACGCCTTCTTTTATTATTGCGAATTAAATCATGCTTGATCTATTCTGGAATTTATTCGAGGAAATAATTGTTTAAGATTTTACTTCGTAATTTTTAATATAGATATTTGGAGTTTTTATGTAGTTTTGCCTTGTAGCGAAGTGAGAACTGAATTAATTGAATGAGAATTACTGAATGGTCTGTGAAAAACTGTTTTTTTTTTTATTATTATTTTTGTTTGAGTAATTTATTTTATAGATCATTGTAGTTTTATCACAGTATTTGAATAAAACATGTGGCAACAATTAGATAATTCTTCAGATGATATACATAAGTTTTGTGCATTCTGAGTTATAAAATGAATGAGATGTAACGCTGTTAAGTGTCGTTATGGTAAACAAATATAATGAATTTTAAAGAGTGCATTTATTCTATTGTGGTTTATGCGCTATCGACGAAGTAGATTTAATTCAATCCAATAAGTTTAAATGAAATGCAAAATGCGTATAATTTAATGTTCCGCACAAGGAAGTCATGTGGTGTACACATCAGATTTTTTTAGCTGTATTATTAAGCATCATTTTCTTCGCCCTTACGCCATATTCATTTCAATAACAAAATTACAAACATTTTAAAAGCATCATTAGCAGTATACGGTTAAAAGCATTAAGTGTTGGCAGATATTTTTATAATTTTCAGTCTTTTCTCACTTCATTATATAAAGGCTCATTTTCTTTAGTTAGATGGCTTACATTTTTTCCTCTTTTTATTATTAATTTTATATGCGTTAAATTTTATTTCTTAAATATCACGTTCTTCGCACTTACGCTACATAAAATTCGATTCAAAAGCAAATCACAAAATATTTAAAAACAGCATATCTTTAGAATTTCCGAGAGACAGTCTCGCACGCTAGAGAGAAATATATTTTATTCCGCACAGTGTTGCCACTGCTCGGTTTGTCGCTGAGTTTGTTAATCAAAAATTCGTTAAAGTATTACAAAATATAAAATAGATGGTAAAACTAATTCAAAATTCGATTTTCCAGGTGCCTATGTTCGGGTGGAAGACTGCGTTATTCTAAATTTGATGATTCTAGGTACCGTTGCTTTTTCACAAAGCAAGGAAAATAAGTAAAATATACGCAGATTTTTCATCATTTGATTTCTTGAACTATAATACAGGGCGATAATATTTCGTGGCAATTTGAAAAGTGATACAAGGTATTTAAATGTTTCGACCCAAAATGCCGTTTCGAGGCTAACATCTCATTCAAAAGCAACGTCCTTTTTAAGCTAAAGATTTGATGACGTTTTTTCATAACACTAATTAGAATAACATACAGTGTATTGCGTTGTTTTAGCGATAGGAATAAACGGGGCACTTGCAGCTTCTTTCGATTTCATCAATTTCCTGTTTACGTTTTATTCCCATCAGTCTCTGATACTTTATTTCCGGCAATTCGCACACAATCAGATAGATATAAATAATTTTGGTTGATAAAATATAGTGCTCCCTAAAAGAATGCAATTTAAAAATAGATAGCGAAAAAAAATATGAGACAGCAAATTCCACAGACAAGCAGCAAAACCAACTCTTCTGCATCTTTAAAAATTCTGGAAAATCAAGCTCTCTAAATGCGAATTTTTTATAATATATGAGAGAAAATTTCAATTTTTACACTTCGTAGTTTATTACAACAAAAATTGTGCAGTTAATTTCTGTTCTCTAAAACAAAATAAAAAAATTTTTTTTAATGTAAATTATTTCTTTTTTGCTTAAAGAAAATTACGAAATTTACTTTTTCATTAAAAGTGCTTATTCCTACTTTGATTCTAACTGCGATGAAATTAAAATAGCGTATATTTCCGAATATACGTAAACCGATCCGTGTATAAGATGAGAAGATTCTGCTGCAAAAATTGAACCAAATAAAAATCGCTCTATAAATCTCGCTTATTTATAATGTGATTCGCTCCCCTGTGCACAAACTTTTGAGAGTAGGAAGCTAATTTTGTGTGGTGTCCTACTTCAGCTTATCACTTCAGGTCTTCTAAAGGTGGCAACATAAATAGTGCTATCTCAGGCCTTTTCTTCCTTTCTGCAACTATAAAAGGTAAGAAATTAAAAAAAATTGCCCTTCAAGCATTTTTAGTTAATGGAAGATTTATTTATTTATTTATTTATTTTTACTAAATAATCACCAAAAACTAAAGCACATTATGGATTGAAACTTCATTTCCGACGTACTTTCCACACTAAATTTGTGCTGCTTCTTGGACATCGAATATTTATTAGTGAGAAAACACCATCACCGTTTGGTTCAGAAGCAAAAATTCAAAAATAAAACTACATATGTTATTTATATGCTGAAATAATCAAGCATTTTTAAAGTATTAGTTACCAAAACAATTAAACTATTTTATTAAAAACTGTGACTGTAGAATCACCTAACTTAATGATTTTATTAAGTCTTTGGAAGATTATATTTTTAATCACATTTATTGTTAGAGACCAGTCATCAAGAGATCATCTCAATTTTCGCTTTCATTTAAAATGCAGAATTCTCGAAATACTTTATAAGCCATGATTATTTCTCAGAAATTAAAATTGTCGTATCTCAAGATAAAAAAGTACTGACCTATAATATAATACATCTTTTTCATATTTCCTATATTAGATATACCTCATAAGTGACATAGAAGTTGCATCTAAATATTATCTGAACATCAATGGGCAGAGAGTAATTGAGAAATCATTTTACATACATTTTCACAGTTACATGACCATTAATAATATTTTCGGATTTAATGTTGACCTTGGATGTAAAGACTGAAATTGAAATTCTTCTTACCTCCCTCATCAAAATGGCCTGAAATGGGACAATCTCATCTGGGAAAGGCTGAAGTGGGACATAACCTAACTTTGAATTAAACGTGGACACCGTATTTTAAGTAAGCTAATATTAATTAATTTCAAAGTTTTCTTAATAAATTTAAATTCTTTTAATTTAGCGGAAATGGAATAAATACAAATTAAATTCAAACTGAAAATTGTCACCTACCTTTGTCTGCGAATATATTCGTCGTAATGTGCAAAACATCAAAGCTTTTCGATCTGAAGCAATCAATTCTGCATCGAAGAACGAGGCAGTAGTCCATCACAGAAGCAAACTGTACTCAAATCGTAAGTATAGAAGCTACACAATGTTAAAGGAACAGAATCGTGTGATCTACTCATAGACACGCAATATTTATCAGGAAAAATTAACTCACGAGGCAGCTGCAAGGAAAGAACCACTCAAGTGCGTTAAATTAAAATAATAATAATAATAAAAAAAAAAACGTAAAACAGCAAAAGTTCTTCCTGCTTCAGACTGATTCAGATTCGGTGCTTCCGATTCATTTTTAATGCATTATGAGATTTTATATCACATTGATTTACCTTCGACTTAAGTCATCATTCCAAAGCATTGACCATCATCATTAAAGGGAGAGAAGTCACCCGAAAATATAATTTTATTAACGATTGAATAGCAGTATTAAACAATTTTTTTTAAATTCTCTTGTCATACCTTCGAATTTAATGACGTCATTTTGCTAAATTAGGTTTTAATTAGATATAATCAAGGATATGTATTTTTTGGAAAAAGAAAAGGCAAGTCAAAAAGGAAAATCGAATTTATTTGGAGAAAGTGAAAAAAGTCATTCTTTTCGAACGTATTGTAACCAAATAAGCTGCTGCAAAAATACACACACAGGCATATATATATATAACGTGGACACCATAAGATTTCCTTGTACGGCACATTAAAGTATGCACAGTTTTTACTGCACTTCATTTAAACTTATTTCCTCGAATCATTCTAAATTAATTAACCGATCTCTCAACACAAATTGAAAATGACATCAAAAAATGCAAATTTTGAAATTAAATATCCCGATCAATTTTTATTTGTAGGAAGTCAAGTTTCTTATATTTTTATATTTTCGTAAGGAGTATAAAACTTTCCCAACTACAGAAACCGTGCAACCACAGTAAAAGTTAGATTTCGTTATTTGTCCAAAGTTAATTTTTTTTTTTAAATTTGACATTGAGAAATCAATATTTTCGTCATTTAAAACACTTCTGTAGCTGGGAGTATATGACTAAGACCAACGATTGCGAAAATAGAGGACGACTGAAAATATTTTAGCTTGGTAAAGGAGCTGAGTGGTGTACATATATATATATATATATATATATATGTTTGGTGCTGCCGACTGCAATAAAAAAGGGAGGTGCACAACTATATGTTATAGTATTGAGTTAAACGAGATACATACATAATGTACACTGCTCAAAAAAAAGGGGGGGGGACAGTTCTATATCTCCCGTTCTACTGGGCCGATTGACGAAATTCAAATTGCGTTTTTCATATCTCGAAAGCGCGATTTAAGATATATATTAGATTTATATATAGTATCATTCTAACATAGTAAGTTTGACAAAAATCAGACGTTTTCTGAAATAACATAGCAATTGTTTTCCGTATTTCAATTCTAAGACTCAAATTATGAATAAATATTATATTTTGTAAAATTTGGTGCGAAATGTACGGAGAAATTCATAAATTTAACTTGGCGAATTTTTTTCAGTTTGAGCCAAGAATAATTCACTTGGCGAACTTCTTAATATGTGGCAACCTATTTTCCTTTCCTTCCATTGTGCAGCGGAGGAAAAAAAGTCACATCGTTCCCGCCTTTTAACATTGTGGATAGGAGGAAAAAAAGTCACATCGTTCTTCTTTCAAATCATTTTAAGAAAATGTGGTAAATGCGTAAGCCGCATTTTCGTTATTATCTATCGCTTTCAACAAATATGCCAAATTCAAAACGAGCCAATATATAAATTCACGTATATCTTCAGAAATTTTGAATAAAAAGCTCTAATTTTTTGCAGGTATGCTAAGAAATAAATCTTCTTTAAGATGATTATAAAAATTTTATAGGTTATAACTCAAAATGTTTTCCGAAAAATTTATAAAAATTATTTAAAAATACAAATTTAAAAAATAAACCATAAAAAATGGGCGAATTTTGTTTGGAATGAACCTAGATTTCGAACTGCGTCAGAAGGAATCAAATAAGTTTCATAAAAATAGAGATATTAATAAATATATATCAAATTCAATTAACATTGAGGAGCTAAAATTTTGAGAGCTAATTTTTCAAAAAGTACTCTTACGATTTTTACAAAACTTGGGAGTTTGGCATAATTTGAGTCGTAGAATCGAAATATGGAAAACAAAATTGACATGTCATGTCAGGAAAAGTCCGATTTTGTGTCAAAATACCTACATTTGAACAGTGCTATATATAAATCTAATACATATCCTAAGTCGCGTTTTCGAGCCATGTAAAACGTAATTTGAATTTTGTCAATCCGCGAAGTAGAATGGAATCGGCATGCTGCTTTTTTTTTTTTTTTTTTTTTTTTTTTTTTTTTGCGCAGTGTACATACGTAGCATAGATGTCAAGGAAAAATTCCTTTACATTACGTATGTATAGATGTCAAGGAAAAATCCCTTTTGAATTCATTTTGCAATCCGTTTTGGAAAAAAAGAGCTCTTTATTCTGCCCGTACGAACAGATGTCAAGCCCCCCCCGAAAAAAAAATGAATAAATGGATTCTGGAACGGTCAAAATGAGTATTTCCGTCGAATGATGACATCTGAAATTTTTTGCGATTACAGTACTTCCTTTACTTCATACAAGGAAGTAAAAAATAACTAAAAGTTAACATTACTTTTGTCTTAATATTCTGTTGAGTCTGTTTCCCTTTCGTAGCTATGATGATTTAGATACTAAAATATATTTCATCATCTAGAGGAAAAAGGGTTTGAACAGTTACCTTAGCGAAGTCTTCGTAACAAAATATTTTTGCTTTAAGAACCTGTATAAAATCAACTTGAGTACGTTTGCTAGACATTGTAAAAAATTGTTTATGAAAGTGTTTGTATCCATGAATGAGTGCATCTTTTGGGATGCCCTGAAAATGGTATTTTAGAAAAGATTTCTTAATAATATTTTGGTTTAAAGGTTTGATTCCCGTGCGACAAAAATTGACCATGATATTTAATTTCAAAATGTGCAACTTTTGGTGTCATTTTCGACTTGCTTTGAGGTTTCGCTTAATTAAGTTAAAAATAATTCGAGGAAATGAATTTGAATGAAGTGCAGCAAATTTAATTGGTTGGACAAGGAAGTCATGTGATATCCTAATCAGAATTTTTTAGTAACAAATTTAATGCTCACGTTTATACAGAAATATGTATATTATTAAAAATGTAGCTGATGATTCAGTGTTAGGTGACTGTTCTGCAATGGAAGGCATGTATGCGGCTTTGAAAAAAATTTTTTTTTATAAATTTGTAAGGTATATTTTAATTTTATAGAACAGTTATTTTAACAACTTTAGAACAGTAATTTTAATAAACTATAATAATAATAATTTTATCTAACAGTTCTTTTAATTTCGAAGCTCTTTCCTATCAATTATTGTTTCCACTTATAACACCCTACCAGAATGAGTTTGTAGAATCGCGTTGAATGCAAATGAGTTAGAAGAAGTATTTAAGGAGGTTCAACTAACTTCGATAGAGAGTGCGATGAGTCCTTACTAGCCCGTATTTGCCTTTGAACTAAGTCGCTCTTGAAGCTGTTACGATCGGCCGTATTATACGTGCCTATTAATTTTGCTGGCTAATTTAATTTAAGGGCCAAATACGTTAGCTAATTGTGTTTAGCTTTAGCTAAGTCTCGTTTAGTTAATCATAGTTTAGTTTCTTATTTGTTATTCTGAGTTCAAGCCCCAGTAGAGGCTTCCTGTAAGCCCGAGAAGGGGCCGACTGTTGTTCGAGTGAAATAAAGGGTATTTTAACCCTTCCCGAGTCTACGTATACAGATGTTTGAACTAAGCTATAAGTGGCTACACATTTAGTTCACTAGGTTACTTGACGTTCATCTTAGACAAAAGCAAATTACTCTAGTGGTGTAAACCCTGCAAATTACTCTAATCGTGTAAATTTTATTAAGATCTGTCTTTCAGACAAATTAGTATCTATATCAGAAACATGTATTATTAAAAATTAAAATAACAATAAAAAAATTTAGAAATATGTGTTCTATCATTTCAGTCAGTCAGATTCCTGTGACAATAATATAATTTTGGAAAATGAAATAAAGATTTGCAAAGTTGACAACAGTGAAGAACTAAGAAGGCAGTCCTCATCATGATGGAACTTCATTGCAACAGTGGCAGAACCAGAGAATTGGCATTTTCCTAATATGCGTGTTTGATTATTTGATTAATATTATGTTATTAGAATATGAGATGATAACAAATAAATAAATAAATAAATGAATAAATAAATAAAAAAAAACCTGAAAGGTTTCAGATTTTAAATTACGTCCAAAGGGCAGTTTTTTAACATTTTGTGTGTTACTTTAATTTATTAAATATCATGTTCTTCGCACTTAAACCATAAAATTCAGTTCAACAGCAATATCGCAAAATAATTTTAAAATGAGTCTATCTTTAGAATTTCCGATACACAGTTAGTTCCTGGCGCTCTAGATAAAAAGTTTTTTTTTCTTTATTTTTCCCGTAGAGTGTTGCCATTGCTCGCTTTTAAATCGTTTCAGTTTGTTCATCAAAAATTCGTTAAAGTTTTACAAAATATGAAATAGTAAAACAAATTCCAAATTTGGGCTTCCAGACGGGCATATTCGGGTGGAAACGTACGTTATTCAAAACTGGATGGCTCTAGGTACCGTTGTTTTATCCCATTTGGGGAAATATACATGCATTTATGCAGATTCGTCTTTATTTAATTTCTTTAAATATAATACAGCGCTGCAAGATTTGGTGGCAACAGTTTGAAAAGTGATTCAGACTTTTAATGTTTCCGACGCTAAATCGCAAAACGGAAACAATAGTCTTTCAGGGACAAAGCCTCTTTGGACTAATAAATAAAATAAAATAAATCTGAAAAATTTTATATTTTAACGGTCGCCCAGAAGGTTTTGGTGAGGTTTTCTACGCTCTGGCTGACATCGCAGTCTGCAAGTCTGCTGTTACACTCATTTCTATTAATTTTTTTTAATTTTAACTTTATTATTAAGTATTATTTTCTTCGCACTTGCGCCATATACAATTCACCAATAAAAGAGCAAAATTTTAAATGCTGATTAACAGTATAAGTTTAGAACTACCGATGCAGCGTTAAGTTTTGGCATACATTTTCCTGGTTTTTTGCAGTTTACCATTTCAGTGTTCAGTTTTCTTACTAAAACTGTTTTACAAAACTTTTTTTCCTGCCTTTCATTTCTTAACGTTTATTTTATTTATTAAATATCACGTTCATGGCGCTTACGCCAAATAAAATTCGATTCAATAGTTAAGTCACAAAATATTTAAAAACAACATAGTTTAAGAATTTCCGATAGACGGTCTCGCCCTCTAGTGGTAAAAATGTTTTATTGCGTACAGCGTTGCCCCTGTTCGCTTTGAAATCTCCGAGTTTGTTAATTAAAAATTCTTTAAAGTTTTACAAAATATGAAATAGATAACGAAACAAATTCAGAATTCGGGCTTCCAGGGGTCCATATTCTACGTTATTCAAAATTTCATGACTTTATAAGTACCATTGTTTTCATAGAGCGAGGAACATAAATAAATACATGAAGATTTTTCATTATTTAATTTGTTGGAATATAATACAGAACGATAATATTTGGTGGCAACAATCTGAAAACTGATACACCGTTTTTAATGATTCAACGCAAAATGCCGTTTCGAGACTATATCCCATTCGGGACAAACGTCTCTTTTGGCTAAAAAAGGATGGTTATGAAAGATTTAATTGTGGACATTTCTAATATATATAAAAAAACCTGTTTTGTATTATTAAAAAATTAGTTGAATGTATTACTGAAAATTTAAAAGAAAATTTGTTTTCTTATACATGTAATTTTCTGTTGTGTAGCAAATTTTCATGTAACACTTAATTATTTAAGTTTGACTTAAGATTAATTTTCATTATTCTAAATTTATGCTACACAACGTTATTTTATTTAATATCTTGTATTTATATTTGCTTTGGTTTAATTTTAGTGGTTTTTTTTGGTACTTTAAGATTTGTACGTCTCTTCCACTGGTTACTCGTAAACGCGTTGAAACAGACAATGGAATTAGGTGCTTTCGTAGGTAATAAACTTGATTTAAAATTACTTAACTTAGGTTGATTCTCATTTAACTTATATCATTGGATGCAGAAAAATTAGCCTTTTAATTTAAGAGTACTTTCAAGTCTCTAGCTTAAACAGTTTTTAAGTTACAGTTAATTATTCAACGAATTTTT